>JAUCBJ010000860.1:0-78169 GCA_032718475.1 Nemertoderma westbladi | reverse complement strand
TAATAGAATTGAAAGGTAGTTGGTGGATCGATTTTTTTTAAGAATCTGCATTTTTAAGAATGCTTTGCTGGCTTGTCGACAATATTGCGCCACCACAACTCCATATCACCCATCACATTTGCTAGATCATCCGCATCTCCAAGGCCAGTGTCCTTTAAGATGCGTCATTTGTTCGCGCTTTTAGATCTTTAAACAGTTTAACCTGTTAATTGATGTCTTATGATATCGGTATCTGTAAGAGAGAAGATCTTAAGATAGCCTACAAAGTTAAAACCGAACAACCAACAACCGAAAACATTAACAAGGTTGAGAAAGCTAAGGACGATCTTAAATTGGCCTTCAACATCAGCCAGGAAAAGTACATACAGGATAAAACTGAAGCAATTACAACTGCTCACATACAGCAACAATCAAGACTTACCTGGCAAACTGTAAATGAGGTATCTGGTCGGAAAAGTTGCTCAAAGCCGATAGTCCCGAAGAACGTGTTGGGAAGTGGAAAAATCACTTCAGCAACTTGCTTGGGCAGCCACCAAACATCGAGGTCAGCCCTACAAGTAAAATATATGACAAGACACTACCTATAGAAACAGGGGACTTCACACCTTCCGAACTCCAAAGAAGCATTAAAAGCATGTCCAATAATAAAGCGAGTGGATTAGATGAAATCCCAGCGGAGGTATGGAAAACCGGAGTGCTAAATAGACCATTATTGAATGTTTGCAACCGGATGTTAAAAGGGGAAAAGCCACCACCAATTTGGACTAAAGGTCAACTAAAGCCTCTCCCTCAAGAAAGGAGACCTCGGCATACCAACAAACTATCGTGGGATCTGTCTGCTTGTGGTAGCTGCCAAAATATACAATAAAATGATTCTATATAGGATTAGGCCTCACATAGAGAAACTACTGCGTAAGAGCCAAAACGGATTTCGACCAAGTAGATCAACAATAGCTCAGATACTTGCACTACGGAGACTGATTGAAGGAATTAAGTCAAAGAATCTCCCCGCAGTCATGACTTTTGTGGACTTCAAGAAGAAGGTAGATATCCGGCAACTACAGTCACAGACACCGACTTTGCGGATGACATCGCCCTGCTCTCTAATACGCTAGCAGATGCACAGCTTCTACTAAATAAAGTGGATAGGGCTGCTAAGGAGGTTGGATTGCATATAAATGCTACCAAGACCGAATTCATGACCTTTAATGTTGATGGAAACTTGACAACCATTGATAATAATCAACTAAGGCAGGTCGATGACTTCCAGTACCTTGGATCATGGATAGAGAGTAGCAAAAAGGACATAGAAGTTAGGAAAGCAAAGGCTTGGGTAGCTCTATCAAAAATGGATACCATCTGGAAATCAGATCTCTCCAGGCACCTGAAGACCAAGTTCTTTCGAGCCACAGTGGAAAGTGTATTTTTATACGGGAGTGAGACCTGGACACTGACTAAATAAATCACTTGAACAACGAATTGATGGTTGCTACACAAGACTACTAAGGGCAGCCCTAAACATCAGCTGGAGACAACACATGACAAACGCCGAGCTTTATGGTACAATACCACCTGTATCAACCACCCTCCGTGAACGCAGATTAAGATTCAGTGGGCACTGCTGGCGAAGTAAAGACGAGGTCATACCAGATCTACTTCTTTGGCAACCAACTCATGGAAAGCGTAGTCGTGGACGACCTGCCGTAACATATATAGATCAACTTGAAAGGGATACTGAACTTGGGAGAAACGAAATTGCGATTCTGGGTCGTTTCGTTGTGGCAGAACCATCCGATCCGCGGGGTAACCCTGCAACCCACCCAATACCCGTATTGGACTGGTTTGCGGAACACCCTGTCGCTACCGTTTCGAACTGCCGCGCCGGATCGACGGAGATGTGGTCGACGAGTGGATTTAGCCTCTACTGCTCTCGTCGGGGAAGAAGATCTTGGGTCTCCTCTCCACGATCTAGAGGCCTAATCGCTAAACTCTGTCTACTGTCTCTGGCTGGGGATATTGAGACCAACCCAGGACCCAGCAGGACGCGGGCCCCGAAGATCAACTGTCCCGTCTGTCAACGAGGAACAAACTCTCGGAGTAAGATCGTCCAATGCAAGAGTTTTGACACATTTGTACATTTAAAATGTTACCGTAGGAAACGCAGTAATTTATTCTCCACCAGAAACAATCTTGAACCAAGTTTTCTCTGCAATAGCTGTATTTTTACCGAACTTCCCTTTCATGATACAATTTTAGAATCAGAAACCGACGATTCATTTCTCACATCGCCTCTGCAAACTCCAAGTGATGCTGAGAGTGAAACTTTTAATTTTTTTAAGAAAAAAGGTCTGCATTTTTTGCACTTAAACGCACGATCTCTGCTTCCAAAACTTTCCGAAATTCGTATTTTAATCAATAAATCCAACCCAGCAGTTTTAACAATCTCTGAAACTTGGCTCGATGATAGTGTTTCTGATGGAGAAATTTATATTGATAATTACGTAGTTTTACGTAAGGATAGGGACAGACACGGTGGTGGTGTCTGTACTTACATTCGATGTGATTTAGCTTTTAATCGTAGGGAAGATTTAGAGACTTGTGACGAAATTTTACTGGTGGAACTTTTACTTCCTAAAACTAAACCTATCTTAATCGGTACTTTATATCGGCCCCCTAAACAATCAGATTTTTTGCAAAATTTTGAAAATACAATTTTATGTAATCTTAGGTCAGACTGTGAAATATATTTCTTAGGTGATTTTAATATCTGTTACCATCACAAAGCATCCCCCATCTGTAAACAGTACCAAAGTATTTTAAATTTGTTTGGTTTAAAACTAATTATTCGAGATTCTACCAGAATTACCAGTAAAACTTCTACTTTACTAGATCACATCCTTTGTAATAATACCGATATTATTTCTCAATCTGGGGTTTTACCTATAGGTCTAAGCGATCATTTTATAGTTTTTTGCACAAGAAAGACACAAAAATCTTTTTTCGGGGATCATAAAACAGTAACAGTTAGGTCTATGAAAAATTACAGCAAGGAACGCTTTTTAAGTTTGTTAGTTAATTCTGACTGGGAACCCTGTTTTAAGGCCGCTGACATTAACCTTGCGGATATATTTTTAAAGGCACTTAATACTGTAGCACCAAATAAAGAAATTAGTCTTAAACAACGCACTGAGCCCTGGATGACCTCGGGTATTCTTAGTAATATCAGAGAAAGAGATAACTATTTGTATAAATTTAGGAAATACCGTGTTATAGCTGATTATAATAATTACTGCAAATATAGAAACCTTGTCCAACGGGAAATAAAAAAAGCTAAATCTGAATATTTGTACAACAAAATAAGTGAGAATAAATGTGTCTATGTGTGTCTATGGTCTACTATGTCTCTACTATGTGGTCTATGTCTAAGTGTGTCTATGGTCTACCCTAAAATCTTTAGGTTATAAAAACCTTAAATCTAAATCGAATATTGTTCTGCAAGATAACGGTGAGCTGATTCATGATCATACTCTAGTTAGTAATTTATTTAATAATTATTTTACTAATGTTGCCTCTAATTTAGTTAAGAAATTACCGTTATCAAGTAATAAATATAGTATAGGGTCCGAAACTCTAAATAATTTTTATTTAGAAAAGTTACAAAATTCAGAAAAGTTATTTTTAAAACCCGTTTCTGAGGATTTTGTTTTTAAAAATCTACTTAGCCTATCAGCCTCAAAAAGTACCGGTCTAGATCTAATACCTGCCCGTTTTCTTAAGGATGGCGCTGAAGTACTTAAAGTGCCTATTACTTTTATTATTAATTACTCTATCGTAGATAATGTAGTACCAGACGAACTGAAATTAGCTAAGGTTGTTCCTCTGTATAAAAAGAATAGTAAAGTAGAACCCTGTAATTACAGACCTGTTAGTATCTTAAGTATTGTATCTAAAATTCTAGAACGTTCTGTTTTTCTACAGCTGGAGGCACATCTTAGTAGGCTAAATCTGATCTATGAACTTCAGTCCGGTTTTCGTAAATCATATTCTACAGACACCTGCCTTATTAACTTAACTGATACAATTAGATGTAATAACGCAAAGGGTCTATATACTGGTATGGTAATGTTGGACCTACAAAAGGCTTTCGATACTGTAGATCACGAAATTCTGCTTGGTAAGTTAGGCCTGATGGGTGTAGGTTCTATAGACTGGTTCAAGTCCTACCTGTCAGACAGAGGTCAAACTGTAGTCTACTGTAGCAAATCGCAGTCTACTGTACAAGAGATTACCTGTGGTGTACCGCAAGGTAGTATATTAGGTCCTCTGCTTTTTGTATGCTATGTAAATGATATGATAAGTAGTATAGATCCCGATTTTAAACTCATTTTATATGCCGACGACAGTGCTCTTATTTTCTCTCATAAAGATCCTATCCATATTTCCCAAAAGTTAAGTGCAGTTCTAGAATCCTGTAATGAGTGGTTGGTTGATAATAAGCTATCCATTCACTACGGTAGAACTGAAAGTATTTTGTTTGGTTCCAAAAGAAAGTTAAAGAAGGTAACTAAGTTTGAAGTCACTAGTAATGGACATAAGATTGAAAATAAAAAGGAAGTTAAATATTTAGGCGCCACATTGGATAACTGCTTATCAGGAGAAAGTACAGTGAAAAATATTTTCTCGAAAGTTAACAGTAGGCTTAGGTTTCTATACAGAAATAAAAATAGTTTGAACACCGACTCCCGCAAGTTACTTTGCTCTTCTTTAATACAGTGTCACATGGACTATGCGTGCTCTTCTTGGTATGAAGGCTTAACCAAACAGCTTAAATGTAAATTACAAGTAGCTCAGAATAAAGTAGTACGATTTATTAAAGACTACAAACCTAGACACCACCTAACTCCAGATGACTTTTCTGAATCTGGACTACTTAACTTAGATAGTAGAGTTAAGCAGCTACGCCTTAACCATGTGCATAAAGTGTATAATGGTAAATGTCCCAATTACCTAAAACAAAAATTCAACAGAGTACGCGATACACACTCTTACAGTACCAGAGCTTCAAACTTCTACCTCCCGAATAGTAAATCCTTTGAATCTGATACTTTCTTTTTTAACGGCATTAAAAATTGGAACGCTCTGCCTAATGAAATTAAAAACCTAAATAATCAACATTCTTTTAAATCTGCAGTTAAATCTCATCTCCGTGTGCAATGTAAAAACAGGTACAATAGTCCTACAGTAAGTTATTAGTTTATTAATTATTTACTATTTATACTGTAATTACGTTTTATAATAAATTGTTCTGTACATTACATCTTTATCGTTGAGTCGGACATTGTCACGCTCTCGGTAAAGTTGTACATGTACATAGTGTAATTACGTTTTATATTGGTTTTAGGTTAGCGTAGTGTAATATTGTATTTGTAACCAAGTAACATAAAGGACCCTTTTTTTGGAAATAAGCTGCAAAGCTTTAGGGGTAATCCTATATGTTATGTTGGATAATACCTTTATACCGGTACATTGTTTGGTGTATTTGTTATTGTTTTTACATAATGTATAAATAAATCTATCTATCTATCTATGACAACTATGGAGAATCGGGAAGCCTGGAAGGATCTCATTTCCACTGTCCGAGTTCGCTCGACCTAGTAGTAGTAGTATGACATCTGAGATGTCTGACAGCCCGTACTAGGCCCAGCACACAGCTTACTCAGCCCAGCCAACCTCTCGGCCACCCATTCTTCCGTCAACGTATTATGGACTGGCTGAAACACTCTGAACACTGATTTGAGGCAATTTGTTCATGAATAAGGATTAGATAGACTTACACACGTTGGGGCTATCTGATAACATTCATGAATCGAGACTGCTAATTTTACCGCCCAAAGCTTACCTTGTTAAATAAATATATACTACAGTAGTTCGAAGT
Source organism: Nemertoderma westbladi (assembly GCA_032718475.1). NCBI lineage: Eukaryota > Metazoa > Xenacoelomorpha > Nemertodermatida > Nemertodermatidae > Nemertoderma > Nemertoderma westbladi. Next base: position 72,234 of record JAUCBJ010000860.1, on the reverse strand, counting down.
TATGCAGTATTAATATTGCAGCATTTCATTAAAAATAGTCGATAATTATCCATCAAATACAACAATTAACAGTTACAGCAGTAAATCATTGCAATTCAGTTATTACAGCACAGTAGCACCATCAGTAATGTGGTGCCACGATATTGTGCTACGGTAATTTACTATAATACTCTATATTCTAAACCAGATGTCAAAAGGCAAAAACACGTCCTCTAGCTAGAATACTGAACAAAGAAATCTCAAACTGTGGCATAAAACTAACATGTTCGTGGGGCCTTCGCGCAGCACGAGGCCCAGTTATGAGATACAAATTAAAATTGTGCGACTGTATCACAAAATCAGGTTATGAGAGATTAACCCACACCACCAATTAATCAAAGAAAGGGGGACAGTACGTGTTCACCCCTTTTAATCTGCACCCCCCCCCCCCCATCCCCCCAATACATAACCGCGACATCTACCACCCACGGAAGGGTAGCACGAACTTATTTCCAAACGCACGTTCAATATGCAAAGCCAGGTGGTTTATAGGAATATAATCAATGCAGTACTCGTCTTCATTATAAGCCTCTTTGCGTTCGACCTGTTTTGTATTAAAATATATTTATTAAACGCATGCTGACGCTCTTTATAATAATAATACCTAGGGATGCCAGCTTCCAGACTTTCAATCTTTACTGCTGCGCAAACCCCGCAGAGGAAGTTTTGGTTTGAGAGATCAAGCCCATCGGCAATTGGTGTTTCAATTTCGGTCCAGGAACTCTGACAATGGGAGCATTAAATCTTAGCTGTAGTCCATTCCTGTGGTTTCGGCTTCCTTTTCTTCGTCCCAATGACAGATTCTTCTGAAGACGTTCGATTTGCTTTCAGTTTATTATTGGCGTTTGTGTTTTGAAGTTGTATTCGAGTGGACAGTCACGCCGGTTTCGAGGTAACCTGTGATAAGCGTTGGTTTTGTTGAGTGCCGGTATTCCAGTATTCATCTTCTCTCACCTCTTCAATGTCAGATGTTGCAAATACTGATAACACAAATAACGGTATATATTTCAATACTTGTCAATAGTAATATAGACAATTTAGATAACTATTTTATATCTGTACTGTTGAGCAAACTCTACATAAATTCCAACCTGTGTATCGCCAGTAGTGCTGTTGCTGTGCAACAGTGCAAATGCTGAAGTGCTAGTTGCCATCGGTCAGCCGGTACCGGTAGTAGGGTGGTACCTACGGTGCGCACTACAACGGCAGTACAGCAATACGGTGTATCGTGCCAATGACTGAATGATTAGCGGTAACTATCTAAACTATTATATTATTATTACCAGTACTGGGCTAATTAGGCCTAAACTATAATCACCGCAAGGATTGCCGGGGCCATGTTTAATTAGATTACATGATATGGCATGTCTGCAGTGTATGGTACCGACTGACCAGTATTGCAGTATTGGCTGATTACAGAATTCTCGATTCAGGGATTGAGTACAGCCTGACAGTACCGGTACACATGGTACATAGATGTATTGCAAAATTTGTCAGAAACCCAGCTGATTTATCCTGCAGTAATAATAATTTAACGCATTTTAATTTTGGATAAATTAATTTATTATAACTGCAATAACAGTTACACTGCTGCTGCACGAAGGCCCCACGCAAATTCTACTTGGAAAATTTTCAAACTTTTGCCAAACAACATGTGTACCAAGTTTGGATAGATTTCATCAAGGATTGGCCGAGTTATTAACGTTTAATATAAAATACTGAAAAAAAACGCGACAGAACGACAGAACGACAGGTTGATTAATGGTACCCCTACGCTAAGGCTCACTCACTTCGTGGCTCGCCCCAAATGGCCCACAATTTAAAATCTCAGAATTCTGTAGAATCATGCACCATGGTGATTTATATAGCAACTTCCAATCAGAAGCGTAGTTACCGCATTGTTAACTACTGTAGAGTTCAACAGGGAATCAAGAATATAAAAAACGACTCTTATTGGTCGTATTACTGTGGAGCAAATCAATGTATACATGTATACCAGAAATGAACACGTCGGGGCGTGTGGATTTTGGGAATACTTAGATATTATAGTCAGTTCTATGAATCATATCTAAATACTGAATCAGTTCTATGGTTTTGGAGTAGAACAGCGCATTGCTAATAAAATGTGAATTTGAGTCGCAAAAGCTTTAACATTGGGCCCAGGACTAACATAAGCTTTAGTGATGAATATATTCCAAGTAATTCTCTGTCAATGGCAGACTTCATACTCTCTTTTAAACTTAACCTGCATAAAAAGAAAGGAATGGAAAGAAAAGAAAGGTATTTCAGCAGAATAAATGACTTGTCAGTAATTCTTCCACCAATATTTTTGGCAGTAACAAAGTCGAAGTGTGTTCTCAGTGCTTACAAGTTTCCAAGAAAAGCTAGAAAGGCTAAATCGATATTTTATGGTCTTCACAGACCTTCTCAGACCTTCTTCAGATCTTCTCAGACCAAGGGTGGAAAATAATTGAACTGAAACTTTCCTCTGTTGGTACCTTTTATACTTTTATGATTGGAGAAAACCTTCCGATGGGCCAATCGTTAAATTGATTAATTAATCTCTTCCGAGATTGGTGGACTCTAGAGTTAATTATCACCTCCTATCATGTGACGGTTTTACATTGCTTTCTAAAGAATTTGTTTCCTTGTGTAACTTAGATGACACCCTTTGTTTTTGGCAGTGATTTTTTATGTCCTTTTATTTGACTTTTTATGTCCTCCTTTTTTTACGAATTGTGCATAATGACTTTTGTTGTCCTTTTAATGACTTTTATTGTCCTTTTAATATCTTTTTATGTATGTATTTCTTCAAACTGTCAGACTGCTGATTTCTGGACTGTCAGACAGTTGATTTCAACATGCCTATGCCAAAACATTCAAAATTTGTTGATTTCTGGTCTGTCGGACAGTTGGTTTCACTATGCCTGTGCCAAAACATTCCATGATTCCATGATTTATAGACTATGAGATAGAATTCCATATGCGCCTGTGGTAAAATGACTCTAAATTTAATAGTTTGTGGTTGTTGTCGATAATCGATTACCACATGACGTAGCAAAACACTCATTTTATAGCCAAAAACAATTACCAATTGATGGAAAGGAGCAGGCTAAGGCCGGATTTTCTAACCCAAACAATAAACAGTCACTTTACCAAATCAGGGAAAGGAGCAGGTTACAGAGGCGGGATTTTCTAACCAAAACAATAAACGATCATTTAACTAATTGAGGGAAAGGGGCAGGTTACAGAGGCGGGATTTTCTAACCAAAACAATAAACGATCATTTAACTAATTGAGGGAAAGGAGCAGGTTACAGAGACGGGATTTTCTAACCAAAACAATAAACGATAACATTACCAATTGAGAGAAAGGAGCAGGTTACAGAGGCGGGATTTGAGGTTACAGAGACGGGATTTTCTAACCAAAACAATAAACGATAACATTACCAATTGAGAGAAAGGAGCAGGTTACAGAGGCGGGATTTCCTAACCAAAACAATAAACGATCACTTAACTAATTGATGGAAAGGAGCAGGTTACAGAGGCGGGATTATCTAACCAAAACAATAAACGATCACTTAACTAATTGAGGGAAAGGAGCAGGTTACAGAGGCGGGATTTTCTAACCAAAACAATAAACGATCATTTACCAAATCAGGGAAAGGAGCAGGTTACAGAGACGGGACTTTCTAACCAAAACAATAAACGATAATTTAACTAATTGAGGGAAAGGGGCAGGTTACAGAGGCGGGATTTTCTAACCAAAACAATAAACAGTCACTTTACTAAATGATCGGTACTTTACTAAACAAAATGGTAACGGGGTATAACATGTATAAGTAGTTTTTCGAGTACGTATGAGTTTATGAACTGATCTGTGCTGTTGGAAGTAGTGGTGCCGCTATTCGTAACACTACTCAGACAGTAGTCATGATCCATTATTGATTATAAAACTAATACAGTAATAGGCCTAAATTATGTGAAAGGTATATCCACATTTTCCACAATCCTGCAATCCAGTTTGGCCTATCAATTATTTTAAATTTATTAGCATAACCGGTCAGCCGGTAGGCCTACCATTACCGTATTTAAATGGTAGGCTACACAGTAGGCCTACAGCAGTACCGGTGCCGGTACCGGTACTGCTATAGGCCTACTGTGTAGCCTACCATTTAAATACGGTAATGGTAGGCCTACCGGTTGTGCTAATAAATTTTAAATAATTGATAGGCCAAACTGGATTGCAGGATTGTGGAAAATGTGGATATACCTTTCACATAATTTAGCCCTATTACTGTATTAGTTTTATCGTCTCTGTAACCTGCTCCTTTCCCTCAATTAGTTAAATGATCGTTTATTGTTTTGGTTAGAAAATCCCGCCTCTGTAACCTGCCCCTTTCCCTCAATTAGTTAAATGATCGTTTATTGTTTTGGTTAGAAAATCCCGCCTCTGTAACCTGCTCCTTTCCCTGAATTGGTAAAGTGACCGTTTATTGTTTTGGTTAGAAAGGCCCGCCTCTGTAACCTGCCCCTTTCCCTCAATTAGTTAAATGATCGTTTATTGTTTTGGTTAGAAAATCCCGCCTCTGTAATCTGCTCCTTTCCCTCAATTAGTTAAGTGATCGTTTATTGTTTTGGTTAGAAAATTCCGCCTCTGTAACCTATCCCTTTCCCTCAATTAGTTAAATTATCGTTTATTGTTTTGGTTAGAAAATCCCGCCTCTGTAACCTGCTGCTTTCCCTCAATAAGTTAAGTGATCGTTTATTGTTTTGGTTAGAAAATCCCGCCTCTGTAACCTGCTCCTTTCCCTCAATTAGTTAAGTGATCGTTTATTGTTTTGGTTAGAAAATCCCGTCTCTGTAACCTTCTCCTTTCCCTGATTTGGTAAAGTGACTGTTTATTGTTTTGGTTAGAAAACTCGGCCTTAACCTGCTCCTTTCCATCAATTGGTAGTTGTTTTTGGCTATAAAATGAGTGTTTTGCTGATGTGGATGATGTGGTTGATGATGTGGTAATCGATTATCGACAACAACCACAAACTATTAAATATAGTCTTTTTACCACAGGCGCATATGGAAATCTATCTCATAGTCTATAAATCATGGAATCATGGAATGTTTTGGCACAGGCATAGTGAAATCAACTGTCTGACAGTCCAGAAATCATCAGTCTGACAGTTTGAAGAAATACATACATAAAAAGTCATTAAAAGGACAATAAAAGCCATTAAAAGGACAACAAAAGTCATTATGCATAATTCGTAAAAAAAAAATGACAAAAAAAGTCAAATAAAAGGACATAAAAAATCACTGCCATAAAAATTATTGCGTTTGTTTTTTAGGGGTTCATCGGTCACAGTGGAACCCCTTTGCTATCTCTTGGTTGAAGAGATGCTTTTTGATTGCTTGCTACTTGATTGGTTTTTTGAGTTGAGCTGAGGGAACAATGCATACAGTCTCATCAGGTGACTAACAGCACCAGTTGTTGTTTAACCAATATAATTCAGAGTTTACCGAACCATGGTGTATCACATTACCGGTGGAGAGTTTGACAAATTGCGAGTCGAACAACGCAACCGTGGAGCGTGGCACACTATTGCTTGGGCTTACAGGAGTGCGTTTTACAACAAACGAGTAATATCCTGTATACTCAATGACGAGGAGATCTTGCGAGAAACCAAATTTAAGGCTACTTCATTGTCGGATAAGATGCACCACCCTCATCTCAACATCGTATACTTCGATCCAAGAAATGGGACAAGATGTAGAGCGGATAATTAATATCGCGTAGAGGACAACATCCAAATCGCAGATCCGGATTACCCGAAACACCGCTTCCCTTCCTAGAGAACTGCGAGGAGGGACAGGATATCCTTTGCCTGAACCCATGGGGGTTCAGACGAAATCTAAGAGCGAGGTGTCGGCGGACAGTTCGATTCCGTTCCCCAAACTCCCTCAGAGTGTTATAGAAACTCCATCCGTACCGATTAGACAAATACCTGGAGTTGGACAAGGATTGCTTGGTTTGAGCGCGTTTGTGAGACGACTGTAGTTCCCTTTCCTAGAGTTCCAGAACCGCAGAAAACTCGACGCAGGTGTCCAAGCCCACGTAGACCGAAATCACAATTGATTAATTTCAGGGGGAGAGGTTGAGCTCGATCGACAAAGCAGTAAAGTGCAAGTAGAGGAGACCGCAACATATAAGGGAACCCGCACTATTCGCCCGGCCCACTTAGAACATGATTCGACATCCCATGCCAGAGGTAAGACTTTGTTTGACGCCTTTATCCGCCGTAAGACCGTAGATCAGGATAAAGTGACGACGTTCTGTACGCCGTAAAATTTAGGAGTTAAATATCTTGAGTCCAGACAGAAACCCCACGGTTGACCTGTATCATTCACAAGTGTGAGCTGGTGCTGTTTGCTAGTATGCGCAAGTACACTAGGTGCAAATAGCACACTATAATTTGGTGACTTTACCGTACTAGCGATTCAGTAACGTCGCGATCTTCACGAATGATTTTTTAAAGAGTAAGAAAATCTATAATGAAAAATATATTTTTTAAAATTTTTATAGAATAAAATATATTATTAGTTCTAGAGATAAAAAAATATTTTTAAATAAAATAGCTAACATGTTCTATAGTATGTATATGACACTATTAGTAGTAGTATTGGTCACAGAATTCTAGAATGTTATATATATACAGACAGATGGTATAAAATTATATTCTAGAAGTTCATGTATTCGTGTAGTCCTTCCCGAAATTTTGCTATTTTTGCGTTGCTGTACCTATAATGGTATTAATAAATTTTAAATAAATATATTTTATATATTTTAAATTAAATATATTATATATTTTAAATATTTTAAATTAAATTTTTTTATCGAAGCTCCACCTATAGTATTGGTAAAGACAAAATTTCGCGAAGATCGCGACATTTGCGTAGCTCCACCTATAGTATTGGTAAACACAAAATATGTTGCGAAGATCGCGACTTTTGCGAAGCTCCACCTGTAGTATTGGTAAACACACAATATGTTGCGAAGATCGCGACTTTTGCGAAGCTCCACCCATAGTATTGGTAAACACAAAATATGTAGTGAAGATCACGATGTTTGCAAAGCGCCATCTATAGTATTGGTAAACACAAAATATGTTGCGAAGATCGCAACGTTTGCGAAGCTCCACCTGTAGTATTGGTAAACACACAATATGTTGCGAAGATCGCGACTTTTGCGAAGCTCCACCCATAGTATTGGTAAACACAAAATATGTAGTGAAGATCACGATGTTTGCAAAGCGCCATCTATAGTATTGGTAAACACAAAATATGTTGCGAAGATCGCGACTTTTGCGAAGCTCCACCCATAGTATTGGTAAACACAAAATATGTAGTGAAGATCACGATGTTTGCAAAGCGCCATCTATAGTATTGGTAAACACAAAATATGTTGCGAAGATCGCGACTTTTGCGAAGCTCCACCCATAGTATTGGTAAACACACAATATGTTGCGAAGATCGCAACGTTTGCGAAGCTCCACCTGTAGTATTGGTAAACACACAATATGTTGCGAAGATCGCGACTTTTGCGAAGCTCCACCCATAGTATTGGTAAACACAAAATATGTTGCGAAGATCGCGACTTTTGCGAAGCTCCACCCATAGTATTGGTAAACACAAAATATGTAGTGAAGATCACGATGTTTGCAAAGCGCCATCTATAGTATTGGTAAACACAAAATATGTTGCGAAGATCGCAACGTTTGCGAAGCTCCACCTGTAGTATTGGTAAACACAAAATATGTTGCGAAGATCGCGACTTTTGCGAAGCTCCACCCATAGTATTGGTAAACACAAAATATGTTGCGAAGATCGCGACGTTTGCGAAGCTCCACCCATAGTATTGGTAAACACAAAATATGTTGCGAAGATCGCGACTTTTGCGAAGCTCCACCCATAGTATTGGTAAACACAAAATATGTTGCGAAGATCGCAACGTTTGCGAAGCTCCACCCATAGTATTGGTAAACACAAAATATGTAGTGAAGATCACGATGTTTGCAAAGCGCCATCTATAGTATTGGTAAACACAAAATATGTTGCGAAGATCGCAACGTTTGCGAAGCTCCACCTGTAGTATTGGTAAACACAAAATATGTTGCGAAGATCGCGACTTTTGCGAAGCTCCACCCATAGTATTGGTAAACACACAATATGTTGCGAAGATCGCGACTTTTGCGAAGCTCCACCCATAGTATTGGTAAACACAAAATATGTTGCGAAGATCGCAACGTTTGCGAAGCTCCACCCATAGTATTGGTAAACACAAAATATGTTGCGAAGATCGCAACGTTTGCGAAGCTCCACCCATAGTATTGGTAAACACAAAATATGTAGTGATGATCACGATGTTTGCAAAGCGCCATCTATAGTATTGGTAAACACAAAATATGTTGCGAAGATCGCGACTTTTGCGAAGCTCCACCCATAGTATTGGTAAACACAAAATATGTTGCGAAGATCGCGACTTTTGCGAAGCTCCACCCATAGTATTGGTAAACACAAAATATGTAGTGAAGATCACGATGTTTGCAAAGCGCCATCTATAGTATTGGTAAACACAAAATATGTTGCGAAGATCGCAACGTTTGCGAAGCTCCACCTGTAGTATTGGTAAACACAAAATATGTTGCGAAGATCGCGACTTTTGCGAAGCTCCACCCATAGTATTGGTAAACACAAAATATGTAGTGAAGATCACGATGTTTGCAAAGCGCCATCTATAGTATTGGTAAACACAAAATATGTTGCGAAGATCGCGACTTTTGCGAAGCTCCACCCATAGTATTGGTAAACACAAAATATGTAGTGAAGATCACGATGTTTGCAAAGCGCCATCTATAGTATTGGTAAACACAAAATATGTTGCGAAGATCGCGACTTTTGCGAAGCTCCACCCATAGTATTGGTAAACACAAAATATGTTGCGAATATCGCGACTTTTGCGAAGCTCCACCCATAGTATTGGTAAACACAAAATATGTAGTGAAGATCACGATGTTTGCAAAGCGCCATCTATAGTATTGGTAAACACAAAATATGTTGCGAAGATCGCAACGTTTGCGAAGCTCCACCTGTAGTATTGGTAAACACAAAATATGTTGCGAAGATCGCGACTTTTGCGAAGCTCCACCCATAGTATTGGTAAACACACAATATGTTGCGAAGATCGCGACTTTTGCGAAGCTCCACCCATAGTATTGGTAAACACAAAATATGTTGCGAAGATCGCAACGTTTGCGAAGCTCCACCCATAGTATTGGTAAACACACAATATGTTGCGAAGATCGCGACTTTTGCGAAGCTCCACCCATAGTATTGGTAAACACACAATATGTTGCGAAGATCGCGACTTTTGCGAAGCTCCACCCATAGTATTGGTAAACACAAAATATGTTGCGAAGATCGCAACGTTTGCGAAGCTCCACCCATAGTATTGGTAAACACACAATATGTTGCGAAGATCGCGACTTTTGCGAAGCTCCACCCATAGTATTGGTAAACACAAAATATGTAGTGAAGATCACGATGTTTGCAAAGCGCCATCTATAGTATTGGTAAACACAAAATATGTTGCGAAGATCGCAACGTTTGCGAAGCTCCACCTGTAGTATTGGTAAACACACAATATGTTGCGAAGATCGCGACTTTTGCAAAGCTCCACCCATAGTATTGGTAAACACAAAATATGTTGCGAAGATCGCAACGTTTGCGAAGCTCCACCCATAGTATTGGTAAACACAAAATATGTAGCGAAGATCGCGACGTTTGCAAAGCGCCACCTATAGTATTGGTAAACACAAAATATGTTGCGAAGATCGCGACTTTTGCAAAGCTCCACCCATAGTATTGGTAAACACAAAATATGTTGCGAAGATCGCAACGTTTGCAAAGCTCCACCCATAGTATTGGTAAACACAAAATATGTCGCAAAGATCGCGACATTTGCGAAGCTCCACCCATAGTATTGGTAAACACAAAATATCGCGAAGATCGCAACATTTGCGAAATTTCGCGATTTTCGCAATAATCGCGACTAGTGCAGCGAACTGAAGCTGAAATTGAACTGGAACCGAAATCGAACTGAAATTTTTTTGGAAATTTTTGTGAACTGGACCTGAAACTAGAACTGAATCATTAATTTTTGTAAAACTGAAACTGAAACTAGAACTGAAACATTAATTTTTTTAAAACTGAAACTAGAACTGAAACTTGAGATCTTGGAATACTGGAACTGGAACTGAATTGCCCAAGAGTTAAAACTGAAAGTATAATCTATAAATTGGGAATATGTATACAATTGACATGGTACAATTCGCGTTTTTAGTATTCATAAATAATATTTCGTTTCTTTAATAAATAAATGTAATTTGCTTTATTGTGTTGAAATGCAAGACCTACTATAGATACGAACAGTCAAATCATAAATTTTCATATAAAATGTATTGTATTTTCATACAAAAGTTCATAAATTTAGTGGGGCAGTTATATAGGTTAATTGGTTCAATTCATGGTTGAATCCATTGCTATCGAGCAATTTTCGGCTAAAAGTACTTTGGGGCCATTTTAGAGCGAAAAGACCCCTAAAAATGTGACTTTTATTAGGGCCTTTTTGTGCATAAATGGCCCCAGCTAAATTTCAGTTATAATTGCTCCCTAGCATTGGATTCAATCACGAATTGAACCGATTCACATCATTTGATCTCAAAAAAATAAAAATGTTCAAGAAATAGCCTTTTTTGGCAAAATGGCCGATTTGGCCACCTTTTTTTTGGAATTTTGGGGTCTTTTTGATAAAACCTAACTCCTCACACGATATTTGGAAGAACTCAATTAATTTTTTTTCACTCAATTTTAGGCTGCGGAATCACTACAATGATAAGTTGTATTTAGCCCCCACCTCCCCCTCAATTAAACAACAAAATTATAAACAACAATTTATATTAACAAAATGACATTGTGTAGAACAATAATGGCACTAGTGTATGCTGCCACCCATATAGTGGTATAATAAAAAATGGTGCACTGCGGGTTATTGTAGCAGTCACTGTTCCGAGAAATATAAGAGCACTGTAGTAATAAACAAACAGCTTATTTATTTATGGCATTTCAGTAAAATATCAAACAGAGACATCAGAAAAAATTTCAATAACCGAAAAAATGAGAAGGATGTGTAAAATGGGCAAGAAAATTCATACCGTGTGTAAAATAGGCAAGGGGTGTTTATTTAAGTTGAATGATCTAGAATGAATGAAAATTACAAATAAGCACAAATTAAATTAAGTTGAATGATATGAATAAAAATTACAATGAATATCACATTCAGTTCAGTTGAACGCTGCTAATATTTAAAAGCTAATATTTATAATTATAAGAGCAACAGTTTAAAATAATAATAGACGAGTAATTAAGTAAATGATATAAGGTCAGACAGGGTCTATTAATCCGATTAAACCTATTTAGCACACCAAACAAAATTAACTGCTAAGGCACCCAAAGTCATCTAGCCTTAACTGCTGCTTGATTTTACATAGCGGTACTGGTACTGAGGGTGATCTTGGATTAGAAAATAAAACGGGTGAAGGCAGCCGAGTTTCAATATGAAATAATAAATCCTCGCTGTTACTGGTACCATCCAAAACATGTGCGAACAATGGATCGACTTCTACTGTAGGCCTACCTCAAAACTCTCATTAAATATAGACTCAAAAAGATCGATCGATTCTCCATTGCATCCATCCATCAATCCATTGGTGGTTTTGGTTTATCATCATTGGCTGAAGTCGACATAGACAACTGACAGAAACTTTGAATTTGACGCACAGTATACACCATATCCGATCCAATAACTGAAAAGATGAACCGAGTTATGAACCGATGTAAGTTGGTAGAATAGAATATCCACCAAACTGCAGAAGTCAAGGAAGTAAAGTTACTACTACCAGTACAATACTGCAATACAGGCTAGCAAAACCTTAAGTCAGGAAAATACCACTAGTCATTTGACCATGACCAGTGTAATAGTGGTTGTATGTTGGGTGGTTTGCAGTTAGATAAAGCTTGTTCTTGCCTATTTTACACATGATGCGAAATTCCTTGCCAATTTTACACATGGTTACTTTGCCAATTTTAACCAACCGTTTGAAAGGAAAAAATAACCAAAAAATTTACCCGAAAAATTTAATTGTATAAAACATACGCATACAAATAATTTCAACGTCCATTCAACGTCATTAAAATGTGTGTTATGTATTTTTAATTAGTTCAAATGTTAATTAGTAATAAAGTCCAAATGTTAATAGTAATAAATTTGCAGACGATGATACAAATAATGCAATGTAACCTATGAAAGGGACGTTCTTACTACAGTTATAAAGTCATTCAAAATCAGAACAAATTATTATTATTGAAATTATTATAAATGTAATGTGGCCCTCACGCCCATATGATGCAAACATCAATTATTACTAGAGCAGGTCCGAATTAACTTCGCAGTTCATTGAAGCAGCCTGCTTAATATACTGTTAGTCTATTCGTCAAAAGGTGTAAGTGAGTCAAGCTGGGGAACTCCGACACTGAATCGAGATTCTAAGTGCGATCCATGAAAATATAATGTTCCAACACCATTTAACCATCACCTTCAAAATATTCAACCAAAACTGATATATATATATTTAGTTTGAGTGATTAACTCCCTGTAATATATACCAAAGTTTGTATACTGGAGTTTTTATTTATAAAATTAGAACAGTAATGATAATGACACTCAGCATTGTTGAGGCTTTGCCAGCTCCATTTGTGTCGCTATTATGAATAATCGTCGTGGTTGTAGTGTTAGCGATATCTCTAAACCAAACATCTGGAGTGCACTTCTCTGTAGAACAGCACTGACTTTGGCAATGCTTATAAGTGGGACCTTCTGGTGGATCAACTTCCGCGATGCTATCTATAATGGCATACAAGAGAGCAATAACCTCCCCTTCATAGCCTTTGAATTCAACGTCTAGGAGCGGTTGGCATTGATCTTCTGTAAGCGCCTTACATTGCCCTTGTTTCCTGTAGCAACTCCTGTGCACAATGTCAGAAGTATATTCTGAATGAAATTTCCACTCTTTCGCTGTGTAACTGATAGTGCCACACTCGTAGCATTCTCCTTCAGCCACCTGTGTTTCTCTACGAATGTAATGGCCTGGAAGAAACTCCCACATGCCCCCGGTTCCAAGCAACTCACGAGCTGTTTCAAATTCTTTGATTACCTTTTCATTGTCTGAAACATGATTTAAATATGTTGACTCTTCACATGTGAGTAATTGACAGCTACTGACTGCTGCTTGCAATAATATGCAAAATAGGTACAGTATTAACATTCTCTATAATCCCATGTATAATGTTTATTATATGTTTGCACTACTTTAGATAATTTCACTATTCCACTTCACTATTATTAACATTCACAAAATATATTGGAGTCTATTCATTAATTGAATAAAATTGTGGCTGTGCTTCTTCTAGATATCTTGAATACTGTTAAGAGTGAGTTGTGATTTCCTTCATATAGGATTTTTTTATTAATGGAGTTGTATGGTTTTACTCATTAATTATAAATTTATTTATTATATTACATTAATCATCTATGGACTAGAAATAATACAGTAAGTATTACTTTACTCTAATTATAAAAACCTTAATTTAGGGATATAGTATCTATATACACTCTAAAAATTATTAAGATATTAATTTTTCTATTTGATAATTAAGAAATTTATTTACTAATAATTTTCGAAATTAATAATTACCTAGAGCGCTCTTAATAATTATCAAGATCTGTCTAGTTAATTTTTTTTCAAAATGTCCCTTTAGCTTAGTGGCTCCGTATTATTATAGAGTAGTATTATGTACTAATATAATTATCATGCAATTATGATGAAAAAATATTTTTATAATTATACCGTCACTTATCATCATCGTATTACTGGAACCTCTATATTGAAAACAACAAACTAACTACAATATTGAAGTCTAATTTGAATGCTTGTCTGATTTATTGATGGTATCAATTACTTAGACGTCCATTACGTAGGGAGAGAACCACATGTCTAACATCTGCGGCAATATTAATTATCACCTTAAATCATGATAATCGATAGTTTTATAAATTCCGCTCTCAATCGCACCAAAGCGTCATGGATTCTGACACTGCTGTTGAAACCAGAATGTCTGGTTCTGAGGTGAATGCACCTTATAGAAAGTTAAGGCCACATGTGCATATGAGATAACTATTGGGGAAATAAATGTGAGTAATCTATTGATAAATTGTAAGGCGCTTTTGTATAAAATCAGGCACCATATATAATATGGCCATAAATTTTATTTTCAGCAATTCTGAAAAGTGTACCAGTAAAAGATTTTCTACAATTTGCAAACACCAAACAAATGTGGTGGACAAATCTCATACGGAAAAACGGCATTGTACTCTTTGAAGTTAAAAAATTACAGTTCCACTCTCCTTGCGCAAAGTATTGCATGTTGAATTATTTTCGTCAACATATATATTTTACAGGCAGATTGAAATTAAAAATTGAAATTGGCTGTAAAATTGAATACTGTAGCATAAGACAGATTACAATATGATACAGAGATCAATGTTCTTTAAGCAGCCAACTTTAATCGGGCTGATACTGTATAAAATTTAGTTTAGTTCATTTATAAATTGTCAATGAAATAGTAAAGATTATTTTATTTTAATAAAGAGTAATATTCTTATGAAAATTCAATTAATTAAAATTAAGATTAAGTTTTCCATATACCAATAACAAGTCTAGTATTGCCTGATACTGAAGGTCTCTATATCATCTTAGAGTAGTATCATCATATTATATTTATAACAGCATGTACTTTCTCCCACCTACTATGTTGTAACGATTATTTTTTACATATCTTTGGAGTAGATAATTATTGATTGCAGTTTCTTCACATTAAATTATTATAATGGTGTGTAGTAAATTCAGATGTATATTTATTTAGCTGTTCATCGATTAGTTTTGTTATGACTAATGTATTGTTATTAACTAATGTAAATTAAGTAGTAATTTATTGCATGCCAGTCAGTGTAATAAAGGTGTTGTGAATGCAATAAGGTACTATAACAACAATAATATTAACAATAGGGCCTACAGTGTGTAATATTATTACCAAAAGTAATACCCCCGGTAGACCAGTAACCACCCGGAACTTATATTATTGGGAAGACCTAGCTTCTGGCCATTCATTTTGATATGATAACAAATCTGAATCGGTAGCTGACTTGGTGTTATCACCGGTTGTCATGGAAATGGTAAAACAACAAACATGCTGTAGTATTCTAATAACTCAATATAAATTCATCGCATCTTTTGAAAAAGATACTGGTCTGGTGGTACTGGGCTACTGGTCTAACAATTCTAAATGTGACATAAAATTCTGGAATATAATTATTGTTACCATGGGAATGTTTCTAAATGAAAACTGACATGTTTTAGAAAAATAGCTACCATTCTAGAACAATACCATTATTTTAAAAACAAATTACCACATTTTATTGAATATTAGTTTTGGAAAATTTTGGTATACTGAGAGCTAAACCTGTTTTGTTATAACGGTGATATATGGTTCCAAAGATATACCCATATTTGAAATTTTTTCATCATTTTAATCTCATTTCACTCTGTTTCAAAATAATGACTTTAACAAATATTTATGCCAATAAAAACCAATCAGATGTGACTACAAATCACTTTAAAATGACAAGTGACATCTAAATGGCATTTCAGACAACACTCTTTCACAGGTTACCATGACTACCACTACTGTTTCAAAATAATGACTTTTTAACAAATATTTATGCCAATAAAAAACAATCAGATGTGACTACAAATCACTATAAAATGACAAGTGACATCTAAATGGCATTTCAGACAACACTCTTTCACAGGTTACCATGACTACCACTACAAATGCAATTGAAGATGACTCAGATATGACACAAACTTAAATGACTTGACACCTACCACAAAAGAGAGGTTAGTTCTTTTAGTATATTCACTTCAATTTATATATTTATCATAATTTTTCCTAGATGATTTCTGCTAAGATGATTCCTTCATCATCTGAGGTCTCAAGTGCATCAGTTCATTCCAATTCCGCCTCCTTCCATGAATGTCAGAAGTTAATGACGTGAGCGATCTTTGGTATCGTCTTTTCTGTTATTTGCACTACTTATTTTATTTGTACCCCAGGTGACACTTTAAAAATTACCAAAAAATTTCACGAATGTAGTATTGCAGTTCTATAATCGCTTTCAGCATCCAAAAATACCGCTATATATCGCAAATAAATTAATTTTAGTGAATTATGAAAACTATTGAAAATCTTAGTACGAAAGTACTGGAGATGGGTGCCAGAAAGCACGAAAACTAACATGACCATGTAAATGGCGTTTGCTCTGTTGGATAACCCATTAAATTTTAGGAAAAGTCACGAAATCTCGGTTTTCCAAACAAACCTTACTCAAAGATGCAGAGCAGATTAATTACAAAGTTATCCCGGGCGCGTATTCCCAATCCTTACACTACTAGGAACACCTCTTGCATTAACACCTGGGATTGGTTAATGAGTTATTATTTGATTGGACGTTGAAATCATGTAAGGAATGGAAAGAGGGGTCTAACTTGTGTCAGGTTTTTATAAAGTGCTCCAAACGCTCCAAATAAAATAAACTCTTAAAACCTCTAGTTGTCTAGATGGGGCGCTAGTGCAGTTCGATGCACACGAATAGCAGACGGACTATTCATAAGCAATTACTACTGTACAGTACTATAATCGGCCTGCTGCATTGAAACTGCACATTGAGATGCTATGCCAGTTTGGCAAAAGTATTTGCCCTAACCATGCAATCCACAATTGGCAAGCCAAATGCCGTGTACATTAAGAATTCTATGCCGGCTTATCAACAAAGTTGCACCGCCGCAATTCCCTATCCCCCCATGACTTTCGCGAGATTAGCTGCATCTTTAAGGCCAGTGTCCTTTAGGAGGCGTCTTAAGAAATTCATGGGCTGTCCATCATGCTTACTTATTTTCTCTATGGGGCTGCCAAAGCACAATATTGTGCGCAGTGTGGTCCTTATGTGTGGGGGCAGCTCATGCAGCCCTGTATAAACCATAACCCAATGTTCTACTGCCTAGAATAATATCAAATGTTAAGTCTACTCATCTAATATTGTTGGTGTAATAACCCTTACTATATTTCTCCATTCCTTACAGCGTTTGGAACACTTTCTACTATACCTGCAAACGGAGTATAAAACCCTTACACTAGTTCGACCCCTATCTCCATTCCTTACATGATTTTTCCCTACTAGTGTAAGGTTTGGGAATACGCCCCCCGGCCCAAGTAGGATTAAATAAAGAGGATTTAGTATTCAAAAATGTCATTATTGAAGGAATTATCTTTGCAGAAATCATCTAGGAACAATTATGATAAATATATAAATTGAAGTAAATATACTAAAAGAACTAACCTCTCTTTTGTGGTAGGTGTCAAGTCATTTGTTTGTGTCATATCTGAGACATCTTCAATTGCATCTGTAGTGGTAGTCATGGTCACCTGTGAAGGAGTGTTTTCTGAAATGCCATTTAGATGTCACTTGTCATTTTAAAGTGATTTGTAGTCACATCTTGATTGTTTTTTATTGGCATAAATATTTGTTATAAAGTCATTATTTTGAAACAGAGTGGAATGAGATTGAATTGATTAAAATAAAATATTTCAAACATGGGTATATCTTCGGAACCATATATCACCGTTATAACAAAACAGGTTTAGCTCTCAGTATACCAAAATTTTCCAAAACTAATATTCAATAAAATGTGGCAATTTGTCAATTAAAATAATGGTATTGTTCTAGAATGGTAGCTATTTTTCTAAATCATGTCAGTTTTTATTTATCAACGTTCCCATGGTAACAATAATTATATTCCAGAATTTTATGTCACATTTAGAATTGTTAGACCAGTAGCTATCTTTTTCAAAAGATGCAATGAATTTATATTGAGTTATTAGAATACTACAGCCTGTTTGATGTTTTACCATTTCCATGACAACCGGTGATAACACCAAGTCTACTACTACTAGGATCGGCATGCTGCATTGCAGCTGCATTTTTAAGAATGCTGTGCCGGCTTATCGACAAAATTGCACCGCCACAACTCCCTATCACCCATGACATTTGCTAGATCATCCGCATCTTCAAGGCCAGTGTCCTTTAAAATGCGTCTCAAGAAAGTCATGGGCTGTCCACCATGCTTATTCACTCCATGAGGCTGCCAAAGTACAAGATTATGCACTGGCTGGTCCTCACGGCGAAAGCAATGTCCTGCAAAGTGGAGGCGATTTTGTTCTACTGTCAAGCTTGGGGGAACCAATGAGACACCTCCAATGTTATATGTATGTATAAGCATTGTGTATGCTATGTATGTATAGTGTCTGGTTGGAGATGTGTGCATTGAACTTGACACAATGAACCCGGCGTAGCATTCTTGTGAATGTGCCATCCAGAGATTTGGTGTCCTCAGCAGTTAGAGCCCAGCATGGACTCCCATAGAGGAGTACTGGAACTACTGCTGCTCTAAATAACCGGACCTTAAGTTTCCGATTAATTCTCGGTGACTTCCAAATCCTGGAAAGCCTATTCAAGGCTGTCCATGCCTTTCCCTTACGTATTCGAAGGTCCTCACCTGACTTCCGGATCCATGATCCCAGGTAACAGAAGTCATCCACATGCTCAAGCATACCATCTTTTGAGCTTATGCTCATCCGATCAGAGACTTGCTGAGGACTTTCAAAGTTAACTGTCAAAATTTTGGTCTTTCTGGAGTTAATAAAAAGACCAACACTAGAAGCAGCATGTTCTAATGAGCTGAGGAGCCGTTGGGCTCCCTCTAGTGATTCTCAGAGTACTCCTAAGTCATCAGCAAAGTCTAGATCAGTTAGGTACTAGGCAGGATTTCCTCGACTTCTGGAGCCAGTAGGTGGAGTTATCATCACCCCATCATCATTATGATGATCTAAGGACATGCGTAGAACATAGTCAACAACAATTATGAACAAGAATGGTGCAAGTGTGTCTCCCTGGAGGACGCCCCATAACACTTCAAATGGTTCTGTGTCACCGTCAACAGTAGACACAAATGTTGTCGAACCATCATATACTGATCTGATTCCTGCAATAATTTCATCAGGAATCCCATACAATGAAAGTATGCTGAACATACGTGAGCGAGAGACTGAATCAAAGGCCTTGAAGAAGTCAACAAAGATAACAGCCAGATGCCTGTCTTTCTGTTTTGATCACTCTTCAATTATCCTTCTAAGGGCCAAAATGGGCTCCATGGTCCCACGACCTCTACGGAACCCATTCTGATGTCCACGGAGCAGTCTCTCAATGGGATCTCTGATGCGATTTAATAGAATTCTATTGTATTGCTTTGCAGCAATTGAGATCCATGAGATTCCCCGAAAAGAACCATAGAGTGTTAGGTTGCCCTTCTTGGGAACTGGCACTAACTTATTTGTTTTCATTTCTTGTGTGACTCTTGTTGTACGGTACATGTCTACTATGATGGGATAGATGAGCTTTAAACACTCAGGTATTTTAAAGACCTCAGGGGGAACACCATCTACTCCACTGGCACGATTGGTCTTAATGCTCTTTGCAGCAGCCTTCACTTCTGCAAAGGAGATATCAGCAATGGGAATATCTGGGAGTACAGACTCAGACACTTTTACTTCTATAAAGTTATCAGGCAATAACCTGTCATTATTGAGGAGCTTTTCAAAGTGGGCCTTCCAACCATTGAGGCGATCGGCTGGTGATTCAGCCTTAACCTTGGTGGTTGGTTGGCTTTTTCGACCAGCAAGCAAGTTGATCGATCTCCATGCCTGGGATGATTGCCTGCTGTCGTCAGCATCATTGATGGCATCAACCTGTTGGTTTATTAGCTCCTGTAAATTAACCGAGTACTGCCTGTTCAGGGACCTAGATGCAGCCTTAACTGCATTCTTGGCCGCTGTAGTCTGTTTGAGTCGGGACTCTTTCTGCGCCTTGTAGAGGTAATTTTGGCACTTCCGAATTTTGTTGTCAGTCCAGGGGGCCCGTTTCCTGTTTCGAGGGTATACAGGAACTGTTTCTGCAGCTGCTAACTTAACTGCCTCTGTGAAGGCAGTATAGCCCTCACAGTGATCCACCGCCTCAGAGGCAAGAGTCTCATACCTGTTGCTCAGCTGTAGTGTGAAGCTGGATCTCATACTTGGCTATTGCAACAGAGAGGACCAGTCATGCCGCGGCAAGGCAGATTTCGTTGTTCTGCTAGCACGCAGACTAAGTCTTACCTTGGCCACAATAAGGCGGTGATCACTGGAGAAGGGTTGTAGTGTAAATGCATTACAGTCTTGTATAGAGCTCCTGTATTTCCTACGAAACAGGATATGGTCTATCTGGGACTTGTGACCACTGGGTCCACTATGAGTCCATAGCTTTCCAGTTCGCTTCTTGAACTGGGTTCCAGCCGAAAACAATCCATTTCCAGAGATAAAATCCTGAAGATGGACGGAATTTCGGTCCTATTGCTAATTGCAATAGATCCAGGGCGATGTAGGTGATTGATGCAGACTTGCATTAAAGTCTCCCAGGAATTTTAAGAATGCATGCTGATCCACTCCATCAGTAGCTGCTTGTAGATTCTGGTAGAAATTTTCCACCTCCTCTACAGGGGCAACACTAGCACAATCAGAACCACCTTAGACTTACAACAATCTTACAACAAAATACTTACAACAATCAGAACCACCTTAGGAAACTTCTTAGCCAGTCTTCCAGAACATGAGAAGTGGCAACGGATGATGCAGTTAGAGATTTGGTCTATTTTGTCCAATGCTGCATGTGCAGTTGGATTCATCAATAGACCAATTCCACCATTGCCACTATTATCTGCTCAAGCGAGGGTGAGTCGCCAACCGCCCCCCATGTCCTTAATCAGAACCTCATCAGTCTGTCCAATCTGCATTCGGTGCTCTTGAACACCCACTGCACTAAGAGAAAGCTTATCTGCCAAGGCAGTCAGCTCACCTTGTCGCATTGGGGACCCGAGTGTTAGGGTGTTTACTGAGGCTAGTCTAGTGACTTGCCTCAGATTCACCAATGGCTTTGTTGGTCGGGGTGGAACATGAGAGTAGCCTCCAACTCCAGAATCCCTCTCCCCCTCACAATCTGGCCTCCCTGGTGGCCCAGGGTTTGGGCCAGAAAGGTCATCAGGAAAGGGACTCAAAGAATTGTTTGCCGCTCTCTCTCCAGTAGGGGGTGAGACAGCAGCCGGTCAGGAGATAACTGACGCCTGTGAGGCCGATTGTGTCCAGTCATTCCACTGGCCTCTAGTGGCTGGACCTCCGCATTACTAATGTAATCCATAGGGGGGGTTGGGGGGTGCTTTTTGCCGAGTCAGCTCTCGGGGCAAATACCACACCCTGGTTTGCCATTCCACAGGGTGGGTGTCGCAGTGGAGTCAGATATGAGGCCCATCACCCATATCTACTCTCACGCACATGACCCACCATTGGCTGTGCAGCTCATCTGCTGGGTCATGCCCTGTACCCCTGCTGCCAGGTGCAGGTCGCAGTGAAGTGCACTCAGAGTGGGCATGAGAACACTCTACTCCTGACCAGCCATTGGTAGATCACCATCTGCCTGGCCAGGCCATATACCCCTGCAGCCAAGTATATGGGTTCTTAATCCAGGACCAAGGGCGTCCTTATCCCAGAACGAAGGGGGTCCTAGTTACAGGACCAGATTTGCCCTAGTAAGAGGGTCTATGCAGCAACAGGTGGCACCTCCTTTATGGTGCATGGAGGTGGCAAGTTTTCTTGATCAATCACCTAGAATACCTGACCTGACCTGGGGTGATAACACCAAGTCAGCTACCGATTCAGATTTGTTATCATATCAAAATGAATGGCCAGAAGCTAGGTCTTCCCAAAAATATAAGTTCCAGATGGTTACCAAAAAGTATCCCCTATGCTGGCTGGCCCATGGACTATAGTGTTTGTCAAACATTATCTGTTATTTGCAATAACTATTTATATCATTGTGTGCAAAGTAGCACATTGCAGCGTTATGACCCGAGTTTATTTATGTACCGAGCGAGCGCAGCGATGGAGGTTTACATAAATAAACAAGGGTCTTTAATGCTGAAAAGTGACCTTTTAAAACTGCAAAGTACTTTTGCAGCGTTACGAGTAATTCACCAGAACGCTGTTAAGTTGACATAATGTAACAAAAAGTTGTTTTTTATTTTACAAAACAATATAATTTCTAGTTTTTGCTATTTTCTAATATATGTTCTAGAACATGTTCGCTATTGTATAAAAAACTTTTCTGAAACTTTTAAGAGTTCCACAAAATTGTTCAAGAAATTTTTTAAATAATAGCAAAAAATGTTATTCAACTAAACATAAATATATCAAAAACTAATATAGTAAGATGTAAGGATCGAGCGGATATCCGGCTCCGACTCCAGCTCTGGTCGGATTTTGGAAAACATTTTAGCGGATATCAGCCATCAAACAATGCAACTTCGTTACTTAGGATGTCCATAAACTTCAAAATTACCAAATTAATGTACTGTACAGAAACCTACTCAGGCCTACCTAGCTACTCTACTAGACTAGCAGATTACATACAGTCTGACTTCTCCAGTCCACTTCTATTGAACAGGCAGTCGTAAGTTGCATATCCTATCTCTAACAACGGACCTCACTATCTCAAGTATGTTAGAATGAAACAGGAGGGAGGTACAAATAAATAAATATTCAGCTCGAGTATTGCTGTCAGGTGATATTAATAAATGAATTGGAGTTGAGCTGTTAATGCAACTGTAATTAAAGGTGTAAGTATGGTTTTGTTCAGAAATGGAAAAAAATGAGAAAGCGTGTCACCGGGGGTTGAACTAGCGCTATACGTACGTTTCAGGCCTCATCAGTCGAGCTGAATATTTATTTATTTGTACTTCCCTCCTGTTTCACTCTAGCATACTTGAGTCCGGTAGGTCCGCTGTTAGAGATAGAATATGCAACTTAAGACTGCCTGTTCAATAGAAGTGGATTAGGTGAGAGAGTGAATGTCAGGGACAAGTGGCTGGACTTGTTAAGCGCTACTGATGAGGCCTGATAGGCTGAAACGTACGTATAGCGCTGGTTCAACCCCCTGTGACGCGCTTTCCATTTTTTCCATTTCTGAACAAAATGATAAATTACACCTTTATTTTTTAATGTACTAGATCATATTATCTATTCTTATAATAAAATAATTTTGTTCTTGAACAAAAATACAAACAAACTAGCTAATTTGTTAATTTTATTGTATGTTATCTTTGTTTCCATAAAATTAAATTTGTTCTAGAATAGTTAATCAGTTTTACTAGTATTTACCAGTTTCACTTTTTGTTAATTTTTTTTGCATGTTATCTTTGTTTTCATAAAATTAAATTTGTTCTAGAATAGTTAACCAGTTTTACTAGTATTTACCAGTTTTACTTTTATGATATTTTCTGTGATTTAAACAAAAAAAAATAATAGAATTTTGGATGGCTAATAATAGTAAAAGACAATTTACGTATACTAATATATTCATTGAAATAATGTATATTATTAAATATTCAACTTAAAATAATTGTACTCTACTAGCTATCACATATTTAATAAAAATCACTAGCTATAATGAAAATTTGTAGTTGTGTTAGGCCGCGTTCACACTACCGAGTCAAAGTCAAAGTCAAAATAAATTAAATATAGCTAGCTAGCAATAATAAATAATAATACATTATCTAGGTCTAATATAATACATAAGGGCATTCTAGAACAAATTAAATTTCTTGTGATTATGTTTTACATTTTGTCTTTTGACTTTGACTCGGTAGTGTGAACGCGGCCTTAGTAATTGTTTTTAACATTAATCAAATAAAAAACAAATTTTTTTAAAATGTTCTAGAACAAAAATGATTGTTCTAGAGCATTACTTTTTACAAAAATGAATACACGATATGTTCTAGAACATTTTTAAAAAAATAGTAAGAAATACTAGCTTTGATAACAACTAAAAAACCTAATGAATTAATTTTGTTCTAGAACAATAATTATTTGTTCTAGAAGAAACTTTATAAAGAATATGAATAGACAATGTGTTCTAGAAAATTAAAAAAAAATAAGAGTGTTGTTCCCAAAATACAGTAGTACCAACCGATGGTTGTACGTGTACCTGTAGATACTATTGCCATTATACCATATACTAATACTGAAATAATCAGTAGAGTCACTGATTCGACCCTACTAGTTGAGTTGAGTTGACCTTAGTCGTAGTCGTTGATCGACTGTAGTCGAGATGGAAATGGGAGATGTGTGGACCAGAGGCTTATTTCCCACCCTGTCAACAGTCAAACTGGATAAGCTGGCCGAAACAGAGGCATTGTTCTCCAACACAATAGTCTCCATCACATCAACTCTACAGGGAACTACTGTACTGGGTGGATAATAGGGAAGGTTGATTTTTACTTTTTTTGGATATCTGGATTTTCTCATTAATAAAAAGTGGCCTTGGATACTAAAACTTAGATAAAACGCAATTTTTAATTTTAAAAATTATGTTTGACCCCTGCACCATGCATCTAAAAAATGGAAATCTACCAAAAATCACATTACTTAATCTTACGCTGACATTCATATTGTAATGAAAATATTTTTTTTCTCATACATTTTAATGATATATTATGTGGCAAATTTACCAACTAACACAATTATAATAATTTATTTTAATTATTGCTGCTGTACAGCAAGTTGAAAACCTCCCAGTTTTCAACAATTATTGAATTTTCATTGGTTGATTTCACAAATTATGTGTTACTCTAATTAGAGGGAAATTCAAATTGTAATTAATTTCTTCTTGTTATTCGGCCAGTAGTGACTAGGTCGCAGTATCGAGTCAGTAGTATACTATCAGTATCGATACCGGTTCTGGAGTACCAGTATCAGCACAGCACAGCATTTACTTACATGACACAGACACAGCTGTGGATTTATTCCGGTCTCCAGTCCAGCTCTGGACTACAGCTCTGACACATTGATAGCTTTTGAAATATAAAATACTGTAGCAGCATTTCTGGGAGGCCCGAAGTTAAGTATGAGAGGCACAGCATACTGTGATGGGCATAGTAGCATCTTCTTAGGCCTGTAGTAGGCCTACTCGGAAACCGAAACTAGAGTACATTACTTGTTGCCTCTGCCGTTTTATTTATTGAAATTAACTATTGATAATTATGGATCGGGTACTGAGAACTCGTTATGAATATTTTGGATTCTCTAAAGATTTAACTATATTAAATGTACTGCCTACCGGTATGGATGTCATGTTTATGACCTTATGTTTTTGCGAGTGAAGTCTAAATGTGGAAAACAGGACACTAACGCAGAAACCCTTAGTTGTGCAGAATCTATATTACAAATAAAGCTAGTATACCTACTATTTCCTCGGTTACATGTCTGGCATTAAGAATTCGCCGATTATTTGATTATTCAAAAGCCCTTAACCGGATACCCAAGTCACGGAGGGAGAATCCAGATTTTACAACTAAAGTTCAGAAATATATTGACAATTTATCCTTATTATTTGACATTTCTGCTTGTAAATGTTCAGATAGAATTACATGTAGCTGCCCAATTGAAAGAAAGGTTCCACAATGTGAATGGGCCTTCCTGCAGGATCAGAGATCGATACGAAACATGGTGATAGGCCCGATCGATTCAATTAAAACAAAAAACAAACGGCGCAGTCTGAAGCGAAAATCTCGAAAGAGTCAATGTACTCAAATATCTGCTGAAAGCGATCCTGATTGCCTGACTAGTAGTGATGATGATGAAGATGTTGAGATTTCGGGAGGTGAGGATTTAACTGTTTCTGAAAATAAAAACCATGGGAATGCTAATTCATCCTATTCCACCTTGAATACACCCAATGTAGCGAAACTGGCGGATCGCTATGGGGTCAGTGACACTGTTACAGCAGCAATTTGTTCAGCTACATTATTCGATCTTGGCGTATCGGATGTTGTTGACAAATCCAAAGTTAGAAGACAAAGAGAGAAAATTAGAAACAGTATTTGCACTACTAGTGAAAAGCATTGTCCAAGTGGTTTCTTCTTTGATGGAAGGAAGGATAATACTTTAATGGCAAATGTAAACAATGGCAAAAGAATTGTAAAAACCGAACACTATACCCTTGTCGAAGAGCCAGGGAGTCAATATCTTGGTCATGTATCGCCCTCAACAAGTACAGCACTGGATATATTGTCTTCCATAACAGAATTCTTCGAATCTGAAGGAATTGAAACTGACAAGCTTGTTGTTGGTAAGTTTATATTAATAAATAAATAAATTAATTAATATAATAAAATAAATAAATAAATAAGTAATAAATAAATCAAGTCCATAGATAAATATTTACCTAATTATATGCGACAGAGGAGCTATCATCTCTTTGGAGTTGTTTAATGGAGAGACTAGGAATAGAAAGAAAACGAACAACGTCATACCACCCAGCCTGCAATGGGGCTGTTGAAAGATTTAATCGCCAACTAAAGAATGCATTACGTGCGGTTTGCACTAATTCCAACTGGTATGACGCTTTGCCATTAGTATTGCTTGGACTCAGATCAACAATTGGTGAACATGGATACTCGCCATCACAACTTGTATATGGCTCAGAAATCTCTTTACCGTCTGAGTATTTCTTGAATATAGAACCACAACATGAGCTACCCAATAGTTCCTTTGTTGACAAACTATTCAATAAGATAAAAAATTTCATTCCACCAGAACGACTACACAATAAACCACATTATGTTCCCAAAGACCTGTCCGAAGCATCTCATGTATGGCTTCGGCGGGAGATTCGGCAATCGTCACTCCAACGACCTTACCAAGGTCCTTATAAGGTCATCAATCGCAATGATAAAACAGTTGTGATATTACAGAATGGAAATGAAATCCGTGTATCAGTTGATCGAATAAAGCCAGCCATTAAGTTTGGAGATACAATGTGTATTCAAGAAGACATTCTCTCAACGAAAATCAAAAGAAGTAAACGTCGTCATGTCACATTTTTCCTTACTACAAAAACTTATCATTATTCACATTGAATGCTCCGCTTTTAAGGAAGGGTGTCATGTAGAGCAAAACATTAAACCATCTCAATCAATCATCTAATTGGCAATCTGTTAATGTCATTACAAACTCAATAGTCTTGTTATGTTTGAATGACCTTTAGTCAGTCAGCCGTTAATTTAACCTATATGGTGACTGGTTGTTATACTTAGATAACTTATGCAATCAATTTGTATTATTCTGTCTGATTTAATTTATTATCATTTAAAACTACTGTTAATATATAATCTGAATTTATTAAATATATAATCTGAATTTAAGTAATATTATATTCTTTAATTATTTGGTTAATTCTTGTCTACATAAATTATTGAACATTACAGTTTATATTAATAAATTAATAAAATAAAATAAATATAATAAACAAATAAATAAATAAACCAAGCCTATAGATACATATTTAATAAATTATATGTATAAATAACGGTACATGATTAGAAAATAATTTAGTCAATTTAATAAACTTTATTTTTTAGTTGGTGGGGACAGCACAAATACCAATACAGGTTGGAAAGGTGGCGTCATTGTTCTGCTTTAGAAAAGGCTCAAACGCCCACTACAACACGCTATCTGTTTAATACACATAAACGAATTGCCCTTGCGGCATTTGATCATAGAATTGGATGGTCCTACAAGTGGAAATAATTCATTCTCAGGAGAAATTGGGAAATCGCTAGCATCTTGTCATACAAATCCTATAGCAAATTTTGAAAATATTCCAAATGATAACTTTCCTATTATTCCAACTACTATAACTTCTAAATTTTCAACGGAACAGTTATATTTTCTTGAAATATGTCAGGCTGTTATTTCTGGTGAAGTTTCGGAGCGTCTGAGAAACAAAATGCCAGGACAAATTTCTCACTCTCGTTGGCTTACAACTGCCTAGAGAATTTTACGATTATATGTTTCAACTTCTTCCCCCTCAAATGTTCTCCAACGATTATCGTTCTATATTATTAATGTTTATGCGACGACTTGGTTCAAAATTCGATATATGTGGCGGTTACATCATGGGGCGAGCCATTTTTGTAACCTTTTGGTTTTGTGCAACACTCTTCTTAATGATGCTGAGAAAAACATAGTGTTTCCTGTCCTTAGAAATGGCGCATATTATGCTCATTTGGAAAATATTTTGATTAGCTTGTTGTCAGATACCGATTTGTGTGTTAGGAGAAAAGCTGCTGACCTAATTAGAGATATCCGTGTACAAGAACTTGTTTCAAAGCCTATATCGAATGTACGGATTTTCAAAAATCCAGAACTAACGAACTAACATACAGTGAGTCTAGTTTGGATGAACTTCTCAAAGCAAATAAAACTAAGTTTGTACCCCCACTCGTTTCTGCAACTCCTCTATACAAATTATATGAAGAAATAGAAAAGGGGCCCTTGGAATGGCAATATCCTTGTCATACACAGGGAGTCGAAAGACTTGTAAATTGCGTTACAAATGCGTCATCTAAAGTCTGTGGCTTCAAACGTAGACACGGACTAATTAAAACGCAATTAGCAAGCAGATCCGAAATGCCACGGTTTTGCAGTAAAAAGGATTTCAAGCTCAAGGTTAAGTTGGGCTAATTAATGTTTACACAAACGTAATGCACCTGTAGTTATTATGGATATGTTGTTTTTATATGATATGTTTTAATATGCAGTAGCTGTTAGAAAATACTTTATAAATAATATAATACACTGGTTTAATCCTGCTTGAATTTATTTTAATAATAAAAGGTAAAAGGCTAAAAAAAATGTGATAAATTGACCAAATTTTATAATTATGTGCATGGGTAATATTTAATCTATATGATAAAAATCAACAGAAATTTCCAATTGTGCTTTAGACTCTATTAATATATTCGTGAGAAAAATTAAATTACCTACTTCCTACTACAGGAGAATAAATTTAAAATATATGGGTTTTAAGTAGAATATAGTTTCTTTGGGACCATGGTGCAGGGGTCAAACATGATTTTTAGGAGTTAAAATTGCGTTTTTACAAAGTTTTAGGACCCAAGGCCACTTTTTATCAATGAGAAAATCTCGATATCCAAAAAAAAGTAAAAATTGACCTACCCTAGTGGATAAGTTATAAGAACCGATGAATTGCGTGTTGGTGACATTGATGAGAAGGTTGACGAGTTTACCAAGGAGGTTGACTGCCTCTCAGAGATCGCCACAGTGGGTCCACACTGTGCATACATAGGTATAGCGTTTGATTTATTGATCCCACCTTTATTTATGTTCTTTGCTATTTACGGTAAGCTGGTGACTGTAAATAGCAATTATTATTTAGTTTTTCACACATCATTAATTCCACCATCTCTCATTTTTGTAACATGTTTTAAATTTGAAGGGTTTTTATACATTAATTTAATAATTGTGTAAATAAGTAAAAAAATTAATAGATAAAAAAACTACTGCAATAATAATAATTATTATTAAACTTTATGGATGAAATTACAGCAAACTATATTTCAGCAAACTTCAGTGATATCACAAACTTTAAGGTGTCTCCACATAACGTGTGTGTGGGTGTGGATGTTAGTGGTGGTTTCAGTGGGTGTATGCGTGTGCCTAACCATCCTACCAGGGGGACAAAATAAAATAGAAATCAACAAATTGAGAATATTTGTTGAACTTGACAATTTGACATCATTGTCTCGCAGTCCCCATTTCACTGCAATTTGTCAAATTGGTGTGTTAAAATGTGTATTGCAAATTGTGTTTCATCTTTTTTCCATGTCCCTGATAAGTTAGTGTAAATTCAACAGTTCAAAATGTTCTCAGTTTGTCTCAAATACTTGCGATTCCTATTTTTCTGTGAACAATTACATGAAAATGCCTATTACAGTATTATTCGATTGTTTGTTATTTATTATTATTATTGGTTATTGGAATTAAGGGGTACACCTCTCACGGGTGATAATTGCAGATTTTTGTCATCATATTTCATCAAGAGCAGAATTTAATTTAATGAGGATTTGAAATCTGAAAACGGCTTAGCTAGTTACCATTGTCTCACTGCCTGCCACTCTATCTAAAGGTAAGACATATAAATATAATAATAAATCAACAAACAACCAAATCTTTAGTAGGGGAATATAATGATTTCTGTGTTGTTTTGGGATTTTAGGAGTACTCCCTAAGTGAGAGTAACATTTCAAAATTACCGAGAAAAACATTAAACTGATTGATGTTCAGGAGATTGATCCAGGGCCTACCTTGGTGTAGTGGATACATTCAATTCACATCTCATGGAGGTTGTGGGTTCAACCCCCTCATGGGGGACAAGGAGGTTAAATTGGGAGCCATTTTAGTTTTATGCCACAGTTTGAGATTTCTTTGTTCAGTATTCTTCTTTAGCACCTAGCTAGAAGATGTGTTTGCTTTTTAACATCTGGCTTAGAATACAGAGAATTATAGTAAATTACCGTAGCACAATATTCTGGCACCACATTACTGATGGTGCTACTGTGCTGGAATAACTGAATTGCACTGATTTGCTGCTGTAACTGTTAATTGCTGTATTTGATGGATAATTGTATATTTGGTATTTGATATTTGGTTATTGTATATTTGTTAATGATATGGAAATGCTGCAATATTAATACCACGTAAACTTCGAACTTGTATATATTTATATTTAACAGGGTAAACTTTGGGCTGTAAATTAGCAGTCTCGATACACTATTAATTTGAATGTATGAGAACATATGTTATCAGAAAGCTCCAACGTGTGTGAGTCTGTCTACTACTTAGTCATGAACAAATTTCTTCAAATCAGTGTTCAGTGTATTTCAGCTGGTCCTTAATACCATGCCTCTGAAGGGCGTGAACACTATTTTGACCTGTTTGTTATCTAGAACACAACACCTGAAACGGAACTGTTACAGTAGTACAATCCTTTAAGTGAATATAATTGTTAGGAATTTTACAGCGAGAATCAATCAAATGATACATAAACCAGCCCGAATTAATAAGCTAATATTTGGTAAGCCGATATATTTCACGCTCGCTCACCCGGTCATACGCCGCACTAGCTGATTTATATCTGATGTTAAAACGTCTGACAAAAACATTAAGCTACATTTCTGTAATAATGAAATTTGATCGAAATTATATTGGATTATATAAGTCTTCTACAAGCGCGAAAACCCCAATATTGCTTAATCCAGCCCTGCGATATCATGATCATTCAGCCAATGGCCATAACATGCAATCTGATTAAACAGATATTTTACTGTACTTATACCTGTGCGCAATGTGGTGATTATGGATTAGGCCTAATTAACCCAGTACAGGTCGCAGTCCTCAGTAGTTTAAATAGTTACTGCTAATGGTGCCATACCGGTACTACCAGGAACAACTAGCACACCGGTTGGGTTCAACATTTGCCCACGTACAACCTTCACCTGCGTCCAATCGTCCACAAACAACCTTCACCCACTAGTAACCTTTGCACAAAGATCTGACTTAGTACCCATTTTAATTCAAATTGAGGGAAAGGAGCAGGTTACAGAGAACTTTTTCTAACAAAAACAATAAACTATGTCGTTACCAATTGAGGGAAAGGAGCAGGTTACAGAGTTAGCTTTTTCTAACCAAAACAATAATTGTTTAGTTTAGTTTGTGTAGTTGCTCGCGGGTGAAGATTGTCTGTGGTCGAAGGTTTCCACCAGTAGAAAGTTGGTTATTTTGAGGGTGAAGATTGCTCTGGGTGAAGATTGGATGCATGCGAAGCTTTCTCCAGGGTGAGGTTTGCTGCATGCCAGCACACCATTCCACACTACTGGTACCAACAGACCACTGTATGTATGTTGTATGTTGTACTTGTATGTTGGATTAAAGAAATCCCTACCAATGTTGCGTTCATTTCCGGTTTCTGCCCCAGAATATACGGTTTAATTAAAGACTTGGTATTATAATGACTGAAGCGAGGCAGGCAGCACTAGTGAAAGTGTAAAAAGCTGACAGATTGTCAGGCTGTCTGGTTGTACTGGAGGACCGGCAATCCCAAGTCCAGGTAGCCTACCCACAACCAATATACCCAGTAATGTGTTTGACATTGGAATCAAACAACTCGCTGTCAAAACTACGGCCTCTGTCTGTTTACCTTAACTTTCGGTTCCACTAGCACTACAGCATTATGGGTGATGGACAGACTGGACTAACTGAGCACTGGGAATGCATGGAACTTTTTGAATAGTCTGAATGGTCTGCTATGACATCGACACCAATCTGCCAATGGGACAGTTTTTTTAAAGCAACTCACTTGGTCAAAGCGACACCCTCACAAAGCATCACCTGGTGCCAAGGGATGTTGACCTTGACACGCATTGTACAAGCTGTAGGCCTACTGATCCAAGCTTCCACCTGGTCGGATGAAACTGATGCAGCTGCACTGCCACACAATAACTTGGGCTCATATTTATGTTCACCCCAAATCTCTGTGGATCAGACACAGAACAGTACGTGGATACCAGTACAGAAACTATTCAAAGTTTATCCAATTGTAAGGCTATAGGGAAGTCAGATCAGATGGATCATTCTATAGTATATGTAGTGTTAGTTGACCATCCAGCAAGCAGTGTCTTCCTGACGCAGTGTTACCCGTATGGTAATAAAGTGAGTAATGGAATAGTAAGTGCCAAACAAGTATTTGTTCAACTTCTAATACTGATAGCGTTTCTAGTTCGCAGCCTCAGGAGAATCCAACGACTAGCCATCAGCTTAGAGATAAACCTATTGCATGATTGCATGACAAGGCATGATAATCTTGCCATTGAGACCAAAATTATGAGGTATTATTATAAGGCGTATCATGACAATGGAATCCAACTGGTCCCTGTTATAAAAATTGATATTAAAGATATAAAATGTCGACACAATAAACGTGAGTGTGAGCGAATATCTAATCCAAGCGACAAACTAAAACAATCCCAGGAAGTTGACAACAATAAGAATGTGAATGAGAATCAAATCGAGGAAGAAATCCTGGAGTCATAAAAGCATCCAAATTCTCCCCAATCGGATAATCCAAAGAGGAAGAAAGTGATCCATATTTTGAGGAATTTTAAGGAATGTAATTTGACCAGTTCTGGTCCAGAGTCAGATGAGTCGCAAATGATCAGGATTGGTGATCTGGTGTAAGTGAAAATGCGCAAAAAAGATACACTATGGCCTGGTCGTATTTCTACTCCACCAGCAATGGCCGATCCTCTGGGATTAAAGATGGGTAAGTGTTTATGTGTCTACTTTTATGGATCAAAGGATGCCGCATGGGTGAAGGATGTATGAGGTCGTTCTTTATTTGTTTCCATATATGGAGTATCAACAAGAATTTACGAAGAAGTGCGCGAGACCAGCATTTGTTGCAGGAATACAAGAAATAGAAGATGAGTCAGACCTGAACTAGACCTACCCACCAGAACATTAAGATTATACGAAGAGAAGGGAATACTAACTGAACTATAAGGCATCTATTGTGATACCTATATTAAGAAACTATTATATGAGCTGTTTTTTTCGTTATAATTTGTAATAGACCTGAACTTGACCTACTGCCAGAACATTAAGATGATAAGAGAAGGGAATTAGAACTGAACTATAAGGCATCTATTGTGATACCTATATTAGGAAACTTTTATACGAGCTGTTTTTTTCGTTATAATTCGAATTATTATTTATCTAATTACATTTATTTTATGTATATACATATAATATACATACAATGGTTTATAATATATATGGGGTCAATATATTATAATATGGTTTTATAAGAGTTTATAATTTCATAAACAACCGCCAGTTTATAATTTCATAACAACCACCAGTGTTTAGAATTTCATAACAACCGCCAGTTTATAATTTCATAAACAACCGCCTGTTTATAATTTCATAACAACCGCAAGTTTATACTCTTATAATTAAGTTGCCGTTTTTTTTTGTTCCCAATTTAGTCGGTGGTTTTTTGAAGACCAGTGGTTTATTTTAAGACAAGTGGTTTTTTTTAAAACAACCATCGGTTCGTTTTTTCAGTATATTTATTTCATGCACTGCGATTATTGGTTGCAATGGGGTGCGTTTTTAATTCAATAATGTGGGAAGGTTTATATTTTTGTCAATCATTATGAGTATTATTATTATGATTATTAACCTGCCACAGTTTTATCATGTGCAAAAACCCACTTAAATTTTTGTGATCAAAACCCTGTCTCAGTTTCAGTTGTAGCATGTAAAAAAACCTATCTCAGTGTTGCGTGGGCAAAAACATCCCACCACAGTCAGACAGTTCAAATCTTCAAATTATATATATGAAGTTTGGCAGGAGAAACTGTCACACTACTGTACTACTGTGACATTAGGAATTTAATTCGGTTTACAGCAAGAGGTCATGATCCTGTCAGTGTATTGAAGTGCATTGTAAGCGATGCGGACTGATTGTAAAGCAACAGGGATAGACATCCTACAGGCTGCATTGCAAACTTATTTTCTAAGCAGCACCAAAGTTTATAAGCTTTTTTAATTTGTAATGTAATTACATCACAACTAACTGCATAAACTTTGATATTTGTTGTCTAATTAAGTTCATTGATAAATTAAAAACGTATAGAGTAAAATTGATAATCCATATTAGTCATATGCTGTTTGTTCCACATTACCACTGAAATGTGTACTACTGTTACCGGTTAGGCCTAATACTGCTCACCTGCTGTCCGCATGACTACCTTCTTCATGACTAGATAAATTCTTGATAAATTCATTTGAAATCCAAAAGGCCCATCCGCCTCTACTCAACTACTGGACTAGGCATAATTTCTGTCCCTGACTCATCGTACCGAAATTAACTTACTCAGTCCTTACTTTCCGTTATCTGGTTATTGTGGATTGGAGAGTCCTATCTGTCTCTACCATGCCCCAAAAAAGTCATCTCTACTACAAGGAACAGCCTCGCTGATCTTGACACCAGCGAATCAGACGAGATAAACTTTCTCATTTGTAAGTTATCCTCTGATATGGATAAAATGAAAAGTGACTGACATTAAACAGGACAACGCAGTCATTGCCAGTCTTCACCGCAAACACGAGGAAATGGAGAACCAGCTGAAATGTGAAACCATTAAACAACAAACAAACCACAAACAATACTCCAAATCGTACAATCTTCTATTTCATGGCATGGAGGACCTTCCCGAGTCACGCTTCCCATTCATTTTGTAGCATGCTGAGTCCGTTTATCTGTCTTGAAAAATAAAATTAAGCTTCCCGATGGCGTCCCTGTGACCGAGCTCTTAACCTCCTACCAGGCTGGTATGCTGCAGGTTTTGAAACAGATAAAGTAAGCTAAAAAAATCCACTCCGCCCGCATACACCACACCCACAACTAAGTTGTGGTCGCAAAGGTTACAAGCGGAAGTACAGTGTTACCTATATGGCACTACAACGACATAGAGAAAATCACTACTTCAGTTGGTTATCCATATCGGCTCCCTCTCTAGTCCTGCCCTACTGCCCTACCCAGTATTACCTAGAATATCTTGAAATACCGGATTCCGATATATTACTGTCCCCATCCTTATGTCAGTATCTAATGGCATCATTTAATTAACTGTCCTCGACCTTTTGTCATCATCTTTTGGTATCATTCAATCAACTGTCTTTGTCTTTATGTCAGTATTTTTTTTGGTACCATTTAATTAACTGTCCTGACCTTCTACCTTCTGTCAGTATTTTTTGGTATCATTTAATTAACTGTCCCGTCTTTATGTCAGTATTTTTTTTTGGTTTCATTTAATTAACTGTCCTGACCTTCTGTCAGTATATTTTGGTATCATTTAATTTATTTTTTGGTATCATTTAATTAACTGTCCCATCTTTATGTCAGTATTTCTTTTTGGTTTCATTTACTTAAATGTCCTGACCTTCTGTCAGTATTTTTTGGTATCGTTTAATTAACTGTCCCGTCTTTATGTCAGTATTTTTTTGGTACCATTTAATTTAATTAACTGTCCGACCTTCTACCTTCTATCAGTATTTTTTTGGTATCATTTAATTAACTGTCCCATCTTTATGTCAGTATTTCTTTTTGGTTTCATTTACTTAAATATCCTGACCTTCTGTCAGTATTTTTTGGTATCGTTTAATTAACTGTCCCGTCTTTATGTCAGTATTTTTTTGGTACCATTTAATTAACTGTCCTGACCTTCTACCTTCTGTCAGTATTTTTTGCTATCATTTAATTAACTGTCCCGTCTTTATGTCAGTATTTCTTTTTGGTTTCATTTACTTAAATCTCCTGACCTTCTGTCAGTATTTTTTGGTATCATTTAATTAACTGTCCCGTCTTTATGTCAGTATTTTTTTGGTATCATTTAATTAACTGTCCCATCTTTATGTCAGTATTTCTTTTTGGTTTCATTTACTTAAATGTCCTGACCTTCTGTCAGTATTTTTTGGTATCGTTTAATTAACTGTCCCGTCTTTATGTCAGTATTTTTTTGGTACCATTTAATTAACTGTCCTGACCTTCTACCTTCTGTCAGTATTTTTTGCTATCATTTAATTAACTGTCCCGTCTTTATGTCAGTATTTCTTTTTGGTTTCATTTACTTAAATCTCCTGACCTTCTGTCAGTATTTTTTGGTATCATTTAATTAACTGTCCCGTCTTTATGTCAGTATTTTTTTGCTATCATTTAATTAACTGTCCCATCTTTATGTCAGTATTTCTTTTTGGTTGCATTTACTTAAATCTCCTGACCTTCTGTCAGTATTTTTTGATATCATTTAATTAACTGTCCCGTCTTTATGTCAGTATTTTTTTGCTATCATTTAATTAACTGTCCCATCTTTATGTCAGTATTTCTTTTTGGTTGCATTTACTTAAATCTCCTGACCTTCTGTCAGTATTTTTTGGTATCATTTAATTAACTGTCCCGTCTTTATGTCAGTATTTTTTTGGTACCATTTAATTAACTGTCCTGACCTTCTACCTTCTGTCAGTATTTTTTGATATCATTTAATTAACTGTCCCGTCTTTATGTCAGTATTTTTTTTGCTATCATTTAATTAACTGTCCCATCTTTATGTCAGTATTTCTTTTTGGTTTCATTTACTTAAATCTCCTGACCTTCTGTCAGTATTTTTTTGGTATCATTTAATTAACTGTCCCGTCTTTATGTCAGTATTTTTTTGGTACCATTTAATTAACTGTCCGACCTTCTACCTTCTATCAGTATTTTTTTGATATCATTTAATTAACTGTCCCGTCTTTATGTCCGTATTTCTTTTTGGTTTCATTTACTTAAATCTCCTGACCTTCTGTCAGTATTTTTTGGTATCATTTAATTAACTGTCCCATCTTTATGTCAGTATTTTTTTGGTATCATTTAATTAACTGTCCCATCTTTATGTCAGTATTTCTTTTTGGTTTCATTTACTTAAATGTCCTGACCTTCTGTCAGTATTTTTTGGTATCGTTTAATTAACTGTCCCGTCTTTATGTCAGTATTTTTTTGGTACCATTTAATTAACTGTCCTGACCTTCTACCTTCTGTCAGTATTTTTTGCTATCATTTAATTAACTGTCCCGTCTTTATGTCAGTATTTCTTTTTGGTTTCATTTACTTAAATCTCCTGACCTTCTGTCAGTATTTTTTGGTATCATTTAATTAACTGTCCCGTCTTTATGTCAGTATTTTTTTGGTACCATTTAATTAACTGTCCTGACCTTCTACCTTCTGTCAGTATTTTTTGATATCATTTAATTAACTGTCCCATCTTTATGTCAGTATTTCTTTTTGGTTTCATTTACTTAAATCTCCTGACCTTCTGTCAGTATTTTTTGGTATCATTTAATTAACTGTCCCGTCTTTATGTCAGTATTTTTTTGGTACCATTTAATTAACTGTCCTGACCTTCTACCTTCTGTCAGTATTTTTTGATATCATTTAATTAACTGTCCCGTCTTTATGTCAGTATTTTTTTGCTATCATTTAATTAACTGTCCCATCTTTATGTCAGTATTTCTTTTTGGTTTCATTTACTTAAATCTCCTGACCTTCTATCAGTATTTTTTGGTATCATTTAATTAACTGTCCCGTCTTTATGTCAGTATTTTTTTGGTATCATTTAATTAACTGTCCTGACCTTCTACCTTCTGTCAGTATTTTTTGCTATCATTTAATTAACTGTCCCGTCTTTATGTCAGTATTTTTTGCTATCATTTAATTAACTGTCCCGTCTTTATGTCAGTATTTTTTGCTATCATTTAATTAACTGTCCCGTCTTTATGTCAGTATTTTTTGCTATCATTTAATTAACTGTCCCGTCTTTATGTCAGTATTTTTTGCTATCATTTAATTAACTGTCCCGTCTTTATGTCAGTATTTTTTTGGTACCATTTAATTAACTGTCCTGACCTTCTACCTTCTGTCAGTATTTTTTGCTATCATTTAATTAACTGTCCTCGACCTTTTGTCAATATTTTTTTTTCTTTGGGTATCTACCACAAGTTTGCTTATTTTACCATTAATGTTTGTATTGTTTTGTAAAAGGTTGTGGTAAACAATATACATCTGTAAGCATATACCGGTATTCAACACTGTTGTAAGTTCGTAACCTCTTTTGTATCTTTTGGTAACATTCATTTAACTGTCTTCGTCTTTATGACAGTATTTTTTTTTGTATCATTCAATTAACTGTCCTCCTGTCTTTATGTGAGTATTTTTTTTTGTATCATTTAATTAACTGTCCTGACCTTCTGTCAGTATTTTTTTGTTCGCATTTAATTAACCGTCCTGGCCTTCTATCAGTATTTGGTATCATCTAATTAACTGTCCTCGACCATATGTCAAAATTTTTTGGTATCATTTAATTAACTGTCCAGACATTCTTTTATTTATTTTACCATTAATGTTTGTATTGGTTTGTAAAAGGTCGTGGTAAACAATATACATCTGTAAGCATATACCAGTATTCAACACTGTTGTAAGGTTAGTATTGCGTCTATATGGCGCCTTTATTTTATTATTTAGTCAGTGAACATCAGTTATCCTACAGCTCACTTTATTAATGCAGACGGCAGCAACCAGTGCCGTGCAATCAGTTGTTGTTGTCATGTTAATTTTAGTTTAGGTTATAGTTTTATGTCCCATTCTCGACCCCTACCCTGTGCGTTTTGCTTCTCCCCTTTGACACACTTTGACTTGATTGAGTTCAATATGCTGCAACACCTACCGCTACCAATGTGGATCTTATCTTACCTTGCAGGATGTTAAATCTGAATCGACTGATTTTTATTGTAACTTTTGTTCATTTGAAATTTTTCCGTTTTTCTCAGTCCCTACTTCTGACAGTGATATTTTTTCATCACTCACTCCCCCCTTCCCGGACTCAGACATTCTCAACCAAGTTGTCAGCTTCGCGATCCTGACTAAAACTTAAATAATATTAACTTTGATAGAGGAACCCTTAACAAACAACAATTTACAAAATAATTTTCTTCCCACAATAAAGGTTCATCTCTTAAAGTTTTATACCTAAATTGCTGCTCCTTGCCTAAAAACCACTCTGCTTTTATTAGATTTTCTTGTAACTTTAAGACTAAAATTTGATGTATTATCCTTTTCCGAAACATTCCTCACTGCCAACCATTCTCTTCTTAACCTTATCAAAATTGCAGGATGCAGGACAGTAGATGTTGTCAGACCCTGGATGGTACCACAAAGTAATTGTTGGATTACTCTCTAAAAACTCACCTTTCAATAACCGGAAATAAAACAAGGGATTTGATACGGTACATGTCTAACTGCTGAATTGTTTTTAATTTATGATTGTTTTTAATTTATATCTTATATAACGCGATATGGCAGATCAGTTTATCAAACTAAGCGAAGAAATCCAATCCATTCTCAAGTCAGCAAATGGAAAGAAAAGCGCAATTACAAATGCACAGGAGCGTGCGGCTTCGGAAAGCCTATTACAGATGGTATCCTTATATACATCTGTATTGGGGAAGCTTGGGGACGCCCAAAGAGAAACAATCGAGGCCAAAACCAAGCTAATCGATCGCTTCACCCTTAACCCAAATGTAACTCCACGGAACCCACGACGCTGCATTCCTACGGCTACCTCCGACCCCAGCATATCCATGCCAATGCGCGTCAACGACGGAAAATCAGGACCAGGACGCCACCAAGCCGCAGGTGTCGAGCCGGCGGAACTCGAGCACAAGACCAACACCAACCCCTGGGTAAACGTGCCACCACCCAGACGGTCACGTCCACTGCGGACTGTCGGCAGGAAATCTGGCACTGGCCTCGGCGTAGTAGCCAGGGCCACTACCTCGGACCAGCCTTCCAGACTCGCACACATCTACATCGGGCGATTTTCCGAATTCGTAACCGCAGAAAACGTTAAAAACTACCTGTCTCAAGAAAACCTACCCTACCGTGAAGTCATCCAGGTATCGTCACCATACCCAGATGGACACACCGATTCTTCCCCTGCCGCTGCCACCAAAGCCTTCCACGTCGTGTGCACTCAGGACGATCGTGAAAAGTTGATAAGTCCAGACAACTGGGAAGAAGGCATGTTAATTCGCAACTACCGGCTGAATGACGCAGAGCGCAGTGCTTTTAACCTAGGCCCGCGCCGTCCTACCGCGTTTGGGGCTAACCGCAATAACCCCCAACCATCACTGCTGTCATCAATGGGGCCTCAATCAGTAACGGCCAACACTAACACCTGACAATCCACTGGGCCGCCGATCTCCACCGGACCGCCGACCTGCATGGAACCGCCGACCTCCATGGGGCTGCCGACCTCCACACAGGGCCGCCGACCTCCATGGGGCCGCCGGCCTCCACCGGGCTGCCGACCTCCACCGGGCTGCCGACCTCCACGGCTAGAACACAACTAATCGCCACCCTATGGAATATAGAGGGGTTGAATAATGTTCTACGACAGATTATCTATGGATGTGGAAAAAGATTTGAAAAAATTATTAAAGAGAGTTGCTTGTCTGTATATAATTGATTTAATTCAAGAGGTGCTTCTTAAATAAATAAATATTATGTATTATCAACCACTTGGGTTGGTAGCCTATATTGTGGGGCGAGCCACGAAAGTAAGCGAGCCTAGCATACGGGTACCACCATGACCTACTATAACACTGTTATAGTAGGTCATGGTACCACTAACTCAATCGGTGTGTCTGTTGTTCTGTCGTTTTGTTGTGTTCAATTTTAAACGTTAATAAAATCGAGTGGCCTTCGAGAAGCTAAGATAATAGCAGTTAATCAAAACTAATTATCTCAAAATTATGCCTCGTGCTGCCCGAAAGATCCGCAAACGAGTAAAGTTATGGCTTACCAAGTGAGTGGTTTGGTTGCTAGAGTAGCTGTAGCATTTAATGATTTGGATTATCTTGCAAGTCAAGGTAGTAGTGGGGATAGAGACATGGCATAATTAGCAACAGAGCCGATTGTTTTTTTTTTCAAGATTTGGATGTCAGTCGAATTGACTATTCACTTTCAATGACATGAATTTGCATATTGGCAAATTTCATTGTAAATATGCAATGAATTAGACCTCCAAAACTTATTTCTACCGAAATATGTCTGTTTCTATATCTAATTAATTTAACCTGTTAAGTTTGTTAGGCTACTGATTGTGTTAGATTCGTCTAATATAAAAAATCGTTCTATCGTTGTGATGGTGTATATCAGCCAAAAACAGATGCAGGTTGATAGGATCGTACTTGACTCTATACTGTATAATGGAGTATACTGTATAATGGTGGCGGTCAATATAATTATATATATAGTGCATGTAGGCCTTGATAAAGTCGGACTCTTTGTTCTTATACCGTTCATCCGTGTCCAGTTGGACCATTACGCTACTTATGGGTCAGTTATTATATGAGTCACCCTACTCTACTACTCATATAATCTACGTGCTGATATGGCGCTAAGAGGCATAGACAATATTCATAAGCTGGTAGACGGCATGGTAATTGCAGATTTTAAATCCCATGTTGGCCGCAATTGTGATGTTCTGGAACGTTGTGCTCAGTATAACATCACCATTCATCCCAAAAAATTTAATTTCGCACTGTGCGAAGTTAAATTCGGTGAGTATAATTGTATCACAGGAAGGTACCAAATCAGTGCTATAACTAACTTTCCTGCTCCCACCAATGCAATCACACTGAACTACATTCTTTTATGGGCCTAGTTCAACAACTGGCGCGATTCTCAAATGAAATAAGTGAAATGGCCTGCTGTCCTTTATGCGATCTCTTGAAAGTTAAAAACGCATATATTTGGACAGCCAATCATGAACTAGCATTTACAATGTTAAAAAGGCGCTGGCAACCCCACCCATTATTACCCCATTCGATAAAAACGCAAAACTAAAATTAGAAACGGATGCATCCAGAACCAAAGGTTTAAGGTTTGCATTATTGCAGAAATGAGAAGTTGAGCAGGAATGGTATTTAAATACAATGTGGTTTGAGATTTTTGAAAGAGTGTGAAACGTGATATGCGGTAATGGAGCTGGAAGCCCTAGCTATTCATTGGGCCATTTCGAAATGTCAAATCTATTTGTATGGTCAACCGCATTTTACAGTGGTGACAGATCACTGCCCCCTTTTACCTATTGTGAAAACTCAGACACTCGATGTAATTGATAATATGACTACAAAATCTAAAAAACGAAACTTAGTGGGTACAATTTTACGGTGGAGTGGAAAACGGGAAAGCAGCATTACATTCCCGATGCACTTTCGCGAGCACCTGTATCAGATCCTCCACGATGACGAAGACCTAGATGCAACTAAATATGTGATTGCGGCACTTTTTCAGGCTTCATCCGAAAATATTAATATCGAAATATGTAAAAGTTATAAATATTCACCATACAAAGACCCATTACTGGAAAAGCTGTGAAATGTATCACGTTGTGATAATGATTATCAGGCCTTAATCACAGCAATTAATGGCGATTTCGAACCCACAGTGGTTGGAAATCCGTTGGTTCAGCAGCTGAAAAAATTGTGGAACGAACTGGGTTTAGAAGATGGGATTGTGCTGTATGGACGTCGCATGGTGATTCCTAAAGAAGCCCGTCCAGATATCTTGACTAAACTGCATGATGCCCATCAAGATATAGAGCGC
The DNA here is from genome assembly GCA_032718475.1 of Nemertoderma westbladi. NCBI lineage: Eukaryota > Metazoa > Xenacoelomorpha > Nemertodermatida > Nemertodermatidae > Nemertoderma > Nemertoderma westbladi. The sequence goes on along the minus strand of JAUCBJ010000860.1, from coordinate 28,644 downwards.
ACTAAAAGACGCGCTAGGGAGTCTGTATATTGGCCAGGAATCAATAATGAAATTGAGATTATAGTTCAATCCTGTGAAAAGTCCCAATACCGACTCCCGAGTAATGTGAAAGAACCATGTTTATCGGACCCGACACCCTCGATTTAGAGTTTTCGAGTCCGTTTCATCCGACTTGTTTGATTTTGAGGGTCATGCATATTTAGTATATGTAGATAGATTATCTGGATTTCCCTTTGTCACAAGGTGGCATAGTGACCCGACAGCACAACAAGTTATTGCAAAATTACATCAGTATTTCACTCAAACCAGCATTCCTATACGTATACGAACTGATAATGTGCCACAGTATAACTCACAAATTTTTAAAGATTTTTTAGAACATTGGTGGGTTGCTAGGGTACCCTCAACGCCATATTATCACAGTCGAATGGCCATGCGGAGGTCTCAGTAAATGTGACGGGACTGTCGGAGTTGGCAGTATCAGCTCCCGACCGGTGTAGATTGTACGCGTCGTCGCGTTCGTATGATGCTGGCTGTCCGCTGGATACGTTAGGCCGAAGGCCGTTGAAAACAAAGAGTTAAATTGTCAGTGTTGATAATCACAGCAGTTGATAATAGCACAGTCTGAATATAATAATATGCAAAGCACAGTAACAGTAACAATTATATAGTAACGATCTAATAATGACGACGGTCAAAAACTATTCCGGTCTCACAACCGTAAGGAATCAACTAACTCACTAACTAATAATGAGTGATTACAAGAGTTAGAACATGCTGCTTCTAGTGTTGGTCTTTTTATTAACTCCAGAAAGACCAAAATTCTGACAGTTAACTTTGAAAGTCCTCAGCAAGTCTCTGATCGCATGAGAATAAGCTCAAAGGATGGTATGCTTGAGTATGTGGACGACTTCTGTTACCTGGGATCATGGATCCGGAAGTCAGGTGAGGACCTTCGAATACGTAAGGGAAAGGCATGGGCAGCCTTGAATAGACTTTCCAGGATTTGGAAGTCACCGAGAATTAATCGGAAACTTAAGGTCCGATTATTTAGAGCAGCAGTAGTTCCAGTACTCCTCTACGGGAGTCCATGCTGGGTTCTAATTGCTGAGGACACCAAATCTCTGGATGGCACATTCACAAGAATGCTACGCCGGGTTCATTGTGTCAAGTACAATGCACACATCTCCAACCAGACACTATATAACATTGGAGGTGTCTCATTGGTTCCCCCAAGCTTGACACTAGAACAAAATCGCCTCCGCTTTGCAGGAAATTGCTTTCGCCATGAGGACCAGCCAGTGTATAATCTTGTACTATGGCAGCCTCATGGAGTGAATAAGCATGGTGAACAGCCCATGACTTTCTTGAGACGCATCTTAAAGGACACTGGCGTTAAAGATGCGGATGATCTAGCAAATGTCATGGGTGATAGGGAGTTGTGGTGGTGCAATTTTGTTGACAAGCCGGCACAGCATTCTTAAAAATGCAGCTGCAATGCAGCATACCGATCCTAGTAGTAGTAGATTACAAGAGTTATATCATTGACACATATTGGTTTTAGCCCTACACTACTGGGCGGCCTCTAATACCCAATGGATACGCTCTTGTCCTCCCCAATGTGCTCTCCTGCCCGCTATTGGCTTATATACTAATTGTCACTTTGCCACTCCCTGTAGGTGTTACCCCATGGTGCTAGCCTCACTAGCTGGTTACTCCCCCTGAGGTGGTTTGACCGCTCTCTGTGGCTTACGGCATGTATCCCCCCCCCCCCAGTTGGTTATGAGGTGAGATTATTATTGGTAATCTTACATCGCCTACTATATTGGTAAAATGCCACTATTCCCATTTTCTGTGGGTAGTGCACGGAATTGAATCTGCTTACAGTAAAAATTTTTAAAAGTTTAGTGGCAAAAGCGGATGACGGGCAAATGGATTCGGAAATATTTACTCGGGGTATTCTAGAACTAAGCAACACACCCTGTATTGATGGTCGATTTCACGCTGGTCAAAGACCAGCCTTGTAGTGGAAAGGGGAGGTGGGCGGAATTATAAACTCAAACTCCCATCCAGACGAGTTTATCGCAAAAACAGACGGTTTCTCCGTCCTCTATTTCAACAGGACAAACCAGAACCTCCCAACAACCATACAAACAATATCCACCTACTACATTATTGACTGAAGTCGAACCGAAAGTGAAATCTATTTTATGACATAGCACAAGGGAGATCAATAAGGTGGGTTTCGTGCGATTCACGGCTTAATTGAAATTGTTTCAGTTTCTCAAGCTGCCAATCTCAATCTCGGTAAGGGAGATGATGTGATCGTACTTGACACTATACTGTATTGTAAAATTGTGGCGGTCAATATAATTATATATATATAATGCATGTAGCCCTTGATAAAGTCGGACTCTTAGTTCTTATACTGTTCGCCGTGTCCAGTTGGACCATTACGCTACACACACACACACACATCACAGGTGATGATTGTACAATTTCTGCAAATACAAGGTCGATGATGAATACTTTTTAGATTTGCAACTATTCTACATGGCAGTCACTATAATTAAACAAATCTCACATTGAAATCTTAGAACAAAAATAAGTGTTTAATTCTTAAACTTTTACATCTTTGCTGGAATATATACAAAAATCGTGAACAAAATGAATAATATCCATTAATGTTAGCTTATTCAATTCCGCTAACCACCCCATAAAGTGAGCCGTTAAGCAATATTGGGGAACACGAGGGTGATCAATCAACCTCGTGTCACCCCAACAAAGTGGGAAGGAGAAACCCCAGAGAACACACACACAATAGGGGTCAGGGGTTACACCCCTGAGAGAGAGGAGAGTAACAGCAGCGGGGGGGAAACACCACCGCAGGGCAGAGGGTGTGAAATAGGTTATTAGCCAATGGGGGGAAGGCATCGGCTGAGTAGTATAGTGCGGCCAACCGTGCAATATATATTACCAGTTGATTGTGTCATTTAATCAGTTTTAGTTAGTCAGATCAGTTAGGGTGGAACGGCAACATCTATTACCGTCCACTACCGTCACCATATCATTTAATCAGTATTTACCAGTATATCATTTTAACCCTATTGACCGTGCTCGCACTACTCGTTTATTATATTTTATACATATGAACTTCAGGACTCTCAACTTAACTGACCCTTTTCATGCACACGGCGGGGACGCGTAAATAGATAAACCCAAACGGATAAATCGGGATCCGTAGATCCCGTCACAATTAACACACCCAAAAGTTATTAAAACATCAAAACATAACTCAATATATACAATGTTATTGGTTCGTCTCTTTAAATCAGATCAGGCCAGATCAGGTGATGTCTTCTTGGTAATATAAGCAGAAAACTTACCACCTCCATGATGCATGAAGGCTTTCTAATATAGACCTTCTTAATCTTTTAATTAGGGCCCCTTAGTTCGGTTCCAGGATGAAGGTCCGAAGACAAAAGTCCGAAAAATCAATACATTAATACAATAATTTTTTAGACAGAAATTGTATTTGAATCTGTTTCAGCGATCTTGTTTTTACTTATAAAACACTCAATACGGGAAACTGAACTGGTGCTGGATATAAATAAAAATAAAAACGAACTAGACTGTCGACATTACAGTTAAACACCATGACAATTCCTGAGTTAGTGTTTCTCGATCTAAAAATTCTAAAATAAAAAACAAAAGTTTCAAAGAAATATCTAATACAAACCTCGCGAGAAACAAAACAAAATAAAAAAAAATTAATAACCTTCCAAAAAATCCATGGATGTCTGACAATAGGACTAATTAAATCATCAATAACAAAAAACAAAAAGTACACACCCACCCACTATAAAAATAGGACCAATGAAACAGAAATGAAATACATAATATACTGCAATAAATACACCAAAATATTGAAATTGGCAGTAAGACCTTTTTAGGAAAAATAATTTGAAAAAAACAAAAACAATATGCGAAAAACATGTAATTCAGCTAAAATCGATAAAAAAAACACGAATTTCACCAAAAAATAATTTTATCAGTCTAAACTGGAAATGAAAGTGAGAGTGAGTACTATTGACTAGTGTTTACAATAACCATTTTTCCACTGCAGGAGTTTCACTGGCACAGGCTTACCAGTCGCTTCTCACAGAAACACTACTTGCTATATACATACCGGTACACCATAATAAACCAAACTCATTCCAAATCATCCCAACCTCAAATGTCGAAACTATTTACATTACTGGACCTAAACCATTCTAGCTCAATGATCAACAGTTTCTCTATACCAAGTCAAGCTAGCAGCCTAGGATCTTACATGAAGAGGTCTGGCACAACATGGGGATAAGAGAAGATTTATTTGGCATCTAAGTAAATTCGGGTCTAAGTAGTTTTGTTAACCACCTCATCAATATTATTAATTATTCCTCTTGCCAACAGGCGTTAATAAACTAATATCAACGAATATAATAACATACATACTGTGTAGGCCTGCATGTTTATTAAAGGGTACATAGGCTGCTCTACGGTATATGCCTAGCTACATTGGGATATACTGGCTAGCCCGGGTCCGAGTTTGAGTTCAGTCCGTGGAAACGACAACCATAGAACAGCCGTGTCCACGACACATCAGGATCCGGTTTCCCCCAAATCAAGGTCAAACCATCCGCCAGGCCTGAGGCCTCATGTGTCCGCCAAGCACCTAGCAAGGGAGAAGTTGCAGCCCGAACAACTAGCCACTCACAATTCCCAACTCTGCAACTCCTGGTCTATTCCTCATGGAAGGAGCGGGTTCGCACTGCAGTAGCCCAGGTTGTTTAGCTGACATAAATCGCATAACCGGTTAACCCAGTGCTACTACTACTAGTATCGGCATGCTGCATTGCAGCTGCATTTTTAAGAATGCTGTGCCGACTTGTCGACAAAATTGCGCCGCCACAACTCCCTATCACCCATGACATTTGCTAGATCATCCGCATCTTCAAGACCAGTGTCCTTTAAGATGCGTCTCAAGAAGGTCATGGGCTGTCCACCATGCTTATTCACTCCATGAGGCTGCCAAAGTACAAGATTATGCACTGGCTGGTCCTCACGGCGAAAGCAATGTCCTGCAAAGCGGAGGCGATTTTGTTCTAGTGTCAAGCTTGGGGGAACCAATGAGACACCTCCAATGTTATATAGTGTCTGGTTGGAGATGTGTGCATTGTACTTGACACAATGAACCCAGCGTAGCATTCTTGTGAATGTGCCATCCAGAGATTTGGTGTCCTCGGCAGTTAGAGCCCAGCATGGACTCCCATAGAGCAGTACTGGAACCACTGCTGCTCTAAATAATCGGACCTTAAGTTTCCGATTAATTCTCGGTGACTTCCAAATCCTGGAAAGCCTATTCAAGGCTGCCCATGCCTTTCCCTTACGTATTCGAAGGTCCTCACCTGACTTCCGGATCCATGATCCCAGGTAACAGAAGTCGTCCACATGCTCAAGCATACCATCCTTTGAGCTTATGCTCATCCGATCAGAAACTTGCTGAGAACTTTCAAAGTTAACTGTCAAAATTTTGGTCTTTCTGGAGTTAATAAAAAGACCAACACTAGAAGCAGCATGTTCTAATGGGCTGAGGAGCCGTTGGGCTCACTCTAGTGATGCTGAGAGTACTCCTAAGTCATCAGCAAAGTCTAGATCAGTTAGGTACTTGGCAGGATTTCCTCGACTTCTGGAGCCAGTAGGTGGAGTTATCATCACCCCATCATCATTATGATGATCTAAGGACATGCGTAGAACATAGTCAACCACCATTATGAACAAGAATGGTGCAAGTGTGTCTCCCTGGAGGACGCCCCATAACACTTCAAATGGTTCTGTGTCACCATCAACAGTAGACACAGTGCAGTGCAGACCAGTGCAGTATTCTCAGAACCTAGAAACTGGGGTTTATCTCCACACCGACAGGGGTCCAGGTTTGTTGTCTGTGTCGCATCCTACTCAACTGCTTGCTTCGTTTATTCTTTAACCGTTTATTCTATCAAAACTGCCTTATACAGTCATGTGTTTGATTTATGTTGTATGTTGTCGGTATTAATGCATTCACTTCATTTGCTTCTTACTTCATCACCAATCAACTCAGCCAACAATTATTGTTGCTAGCTGCCTAATTGCACAACATACAAAATTAACGGCTACGGTTGGAAATTATTGACGTTTTGCAATAATACTGGTCTTAGAATTGCCAATGGTAGAATTGGTACTGATGGACTCGCTGGTGGCGAGTGTACTTACCACTGTACTGGTAAAAATAAGGTCCTGGGGAAGTCTACCATTGACTATTTCCTTGCTAGTCCAACCTTATTTAAACAGATATCTGATCTGTCTGTTGGTGAAGAAAATCTGTTTTCTAAACACCGTGTCGTGACTGCGGTTTTTTCTTTTTATTCCAAACAGTTAGAGGGTAGTAAAAGTTACCCTTCCGAACCAAAAGTGACTGACTCCGATGATAATTTTGTACATGTAGAATCTAAAAAATTTCTTTGGAAGGAACATAAACCTGATGCATTTCGAAACTTTCTAGATAGTCCATATTTCGGCAAATTTACAAAATATTAGTGAAGATTTATGGGATGGTAGTTTTTCCCAGGAAAAGATCAACATTGCTGTCGACAGTTTTAATGAATGCTTAGAAAAGGCTGGTGATCGGTATTTCGCAAATTCAAAAACTAAAACAAATAGCCAGGAAGGCGCTGGAAATTACCCGTGGTATAACAGTGATTGTTCAATTAAAAAGCAGGCCTTTCGTAAAGCACTTAACTTTTGGAATAGAAATCGATCACCAGAAGCGCATTCAATACTATCAAAAGCACGCAGTGCATAACTTGGATCTATCCGGCAGCATAATTCCAAATACGAATTCAAAGTTTATCAATCAAAAAAGCTTGCTAAGTACTCTGTAAAGGACACTAAATTGTTTTGGAAACTACTGTCTAGGGCAAGTCGGACAAATCAGGGTACTGATTGTACTAAACATATTTCAATAAACGATCTTGAAAAACATTTCTCCAATCTGGGCAAAAGTAATAGTGATAATTTTGTCGATGTTGGGATTCAACCCCAACCACAAATTAACACTATTAATCTGGATGGCAAAGATATTTTTGAAAACATACTCGGGGAAGCGTTTTCCGAGTAGGAGGATGACAGAGGCATAGGAAACCTCAAAAGAGGTAAATCATCGGGAGTGTACTGTCTAATTAATGAGTTTATAATTGAGGGGCGTTTGCAATTAACCCCTGTTTTAACAGTCCTTTTTAATGCAGTCCTTTTTTCTGGAAATTTCCCCAAGGCTTGGTCATTTGCTGTTATTAATCCTATTTACAAAAATAAGGGCAGCAAATCAGATGGGGGGAACTACATGGGTATCAGTCTCTTAAGTGTAGATAGCAAACTTTTTTCCCTCATTAATTAACGCACGACTAAGTTGGTGGGTAGACGTATCTGGAATCTTAAGTGATGCCCGGGCAGGATTCAGGAAGGGGTTTAGCACGGTGGACCATATATTTACTCTGCATACACTTGTGAACCACCTTATAAATTCTAAAATGAAATTGTTTGCCTGCTTCATCAACTTTCATAAGGCATTTGATAGTGTCGATAGGCAAGCCTTATGGTTAAAATTAAGTAATATTGGTTTTTGCAGGAGAATTTTCACTATTGTCCGTGAAATGACTGAAATGTACAAGTCAATCAGATCCTGTGTGCGATGGGGTGGAAATTATTCTTCATCTTTCGATTGTTTACTGTTTAGTGGGTGTACTGCAGGGAGAATCCCTTCCCCCTCTCCTATTCTCCCTTTTTGTAAATGACCTAGAGAGTCACATGAGTACATGTGGGGTCAACAGCTTGGACGTTGACACCCTACATCTATTCATGCTACTACTACTACTACTACTAGGATCAGCATGCTGCATTGCAGCTGCATTTTTAAGAATGATGTGCCGGCTTGTCGACATACATGTTGTCACACATGACATTTGCTAGATTATCCGCATCTTCAAGGCCAGTGTCCTTTAAGATGCGTCTCAAGAAAGTCATGGGCTGTCCACCAGGATTATTCACTCCATGAGGCTGCCAAAGTACAAGATTACGCACTGGCTGGTTCTCAAATGTAAATGGTTTTGTTCAGAAGTGAAAAAAATGAGAAAGCGCGTCACCGGGGCTTGAATCAGCGCTATACGTACGTTTTAGCTTAACAGGCCTCATCAGTAGCGCTAACCCCTGATACTCACACTCCCACCTAATCCACTTCTATAGTTAACGGGCAGTCTTAAATTGCATATATTTAAGTTAGGCCAAAACGTACCTATAGCGCTGGTTCAACCCCCGGTGACGCGCTTCCTCATTTTTCCACTTCTGAACAAAACCATTTTACATTACATAATTTCTAAATTACCTTTTTCGTTATAGAATCTGTAAGAAAGTCTGTAGAAAGTGCACAGCACATTACACAGTGCACAGGCAGACTATCAGACTATTGACTGTAAGGATTGATGTAGGAATAATGCAGCTTATGACCGCTAAGATCAACCAACGTTCTAGGTTGCTAACTATAAATGGAATGACAGAGAATATAACTTAGTTTAGTTTTATTTAATTTTATAATTTAAAAATATGTCTTGCCAAAATATTTTAATGCAAAGTATACAATAATATAGAACATAATTTCCTGTGCACTAAATTAATTGTTAACTGTCTAATTGTTATCCTAATTAAACAGAGGATGTATATATAAGAGAGTAGTTCATAGCATAAGGGAGTAGTTCCATAATTTATTGTTAACATCATATGCGATCTCACCTACTAGTTCTATTGATTTTTTAAAACAGCTTTGGAGTTGCACACAGTAGGATTACAATCGTGTATACTGCAATGGTATTTACATATAATAAAGTACATGTATATTTCTATGTTCATCGATTTGTTTTATGTTCTAGGAATGTAAGCATCATAATAATATACTTACCAAAATTTATAACAAGTAATTCAATGTTGAATATTATACCTGATTTAGCCCTGTTTGCATGGTTCTCAGGACTTTAGATCCCTGGAGACTTTAGATCCTACTTAAATGTAATATGGTATCGGTAACAGTTTCATTATTCCATATTGCCATCACAACTCTTCGGGCCTAGCAATAAGGACTGGACAATCGAATAATTGCAATAATGCCAAAAATTACAATATATATTAAATTGTGACATTTTTAAGGGTGTAAACTTTACGCCGACAGTCGACCACCCACAACCGACAGCAGACAGCCGACAGCAGACAACCGACAGCAACATATCCATAACACATCAGTTTGTTTATTGGATGGTCATTTTTGGACGATTACTGGCTATCCATAATATAGAAGTGATATTAGTAAGTAACCTTCTTAACACTTCCAATATAAGTGGAAGGAAGGTCAGCTTACTTAATAGCACTAGCTGCCTAATGAAACAGGCTGGCACGGTTAAGCATTGGATTACTTTGCTTGCAACATGCTCCTGTTACTATGGTTACTAAAACACCACAACCCGCCAATAATGACAATAACTTTCCAATTGGGCCCTTATGGACCTTTCAATAGTACATACTGCATAAGGGTAGCGGTGTAAAAAAAAGGATGTAGGACAATTCGGTCCCGGACAATTCGGTCCCGAACAATAATATTCTTGCCTGAAATAGTCAACAAGGCATGAATCACGTCGAACGCTGTAGAACCTATGGAATCCGTTAGAACTTCCAATCAAGGACCAGTAACCATACCATCAACCCGTAACCAATGGATCCGGTAATTCAGGCTATGGGGTGACATAGGGGGGACAGTATACTGATTGGATGGTGAATAACACAGAGGTATGAAGACAAAGAGAATATTGTTCAATGGCTGGTGATTTCGTAATCTGAGCAGCTGGGTTTCTGTAAGAGTACATGGTGAAGTTCTATACTTAGAATAAATGCTGGAGGGAGTAAGTTTATATCAGTTCTTAAAATACAAAGTTCTTAAGAGTTTTTTAAGGTTTAGAGTAACCAGCGCATTGTCTAAAAAAGGGGACATTTTAGCCGCAAAAGCTTTAACACCACTCACAGAAAATGGGACGTATGTCTTTAAAATATACATAGAGTCACAATTTCTTAATATAATAACTACTGTAAACAATCAATCATTCTTTCTAGAACGACGTTTACGGAATTTGTTGAACCTTTGGGTAAGGGTTGTCTTCTTCCTGGCGGCACGAGCCACTTTACTCGGAGGGCTATAACTCCTTGGGGAATGGTGCAATATAATTGCATCAGAAGGGTTGGGGTTGCGGTCAGTGTATCCGCCAGTCGAGGTACCTGGTTGGTTGATATCCATGGAGGATGCACTTCTCTCCTGGGAAGGTGCTTCGTTCGGTATCGACTCTTTTACCGGAGGATCGAAGAGGTCGAGGGCATACGATCTTTAAAGCTGGTCTCAGGACAGCAGCTTGGACTGGTCCCGCTTTGGTCGTCTGCACGACTGCCGTTGGTAGGCTGTGGGTCGTGAGGAATTTATGGGGTTTTACAGTCTTTCCAATTCCCGTTCCCTCGCCTTATACTCATAGGGCTCTTGCAACTCGGGGTGTGCATTGATAAATGTCTCACAGTATTCCAGGTCTCGGCTAATACAACCAAGTAGATTATATGAGTCTTGGTTGTTTGGTTTGATATTTTTCAAATATTTTCTCACATATTTGGTTAAATGGACTCACCAACATGTTTGAGTAGTTCATAATTGGGAATACGAGTTTTCTGCTCGATTTGGGGAAATAGGTAGGTGTTACGGTATATGGCGCTGTACCTACATTAGCCCGTATTATACAGTATAAATATATTAGCCGTTGTACAGTATAATATATATTAGCCGTTATGCAGTATAATATATTAGCCGTTGTACAGTATAATTATTTAGATAAGACATAATAATGCGCAATGACATTTAGATAAGGAAAATAAAACGCCCATATATTTTGAATTCATCCATTTTGTATAGTAAGTAGCCCTACCTATGTAATTTTGTAATAAGATATAAGTAAATAGTTCCAGGGTAGCAAGTTTCCTGTTGGACCCTGGATATAAGCTTGCTGTTATTGGTATTAATCGAACTAATCGTGCATTGCATTGATTTCATTGTATTTGTCTTTTAAAATTAGCTTTATATTAGATTGTGCTTAGTGTACTTTAAATATCGCGAAATTAATTATAGGGCCAGCATCCAGGGACGCAATCCTAACCATTCAGCAGCCAGGGACGTGATCCATTACCATATATGGTAATAATTTGCTATTTGGGAGCCATGAGGTTCACAATCTGGCTTCCTTATTGGCCCAGCTGTTCCAGGTTGGTCTGATGGTGGGGCGGATTGGGGAGCCAATGAGAGGAATATTGCGTCATCCCTGTTGCATCACCTATAAATTGGCTGTATTTCCGGTATGTGCATCTCTTAATCTCTTAATCTTGCAGTTGTTACAGCAGTACCAGTGGCAGTATTGTAGTTTGTTTCTGGTTTCTGTTTTTTGTTAATTGTTAATCTTTTGTCTACTTTCTGTATTTCTCAATCAATTACTGCAAATTACAACTTTGAATTATGATTTCTACTTTTGATTATTAATTCCTATGTGATTTAAGATGTGATAATCCCACGGGATTTCTTTAGACTGTTAGACTGTTTGTGATTGCATGCGCCGCTACGGTAGCTATTCATTCTAATGGAGGGCTAAGTTACAGGTAGGCGCGGCGGGCGCACTGGGAGGAAGCGACTGAAGGGAGTGCAGAGGATCCAAAGCGGGGCGACGCTGGCGGGGGCCACCGTTGCGGTCGGAGCTAGTCAGTTGAGGACCGGGGACTAGCCGCTGTTACAGTGTTAGGGGGCTGACGATCCAGATTTCCGTCTCTACTTTGTAGTTTTAGGGGGGCAAAATTTGGGTTTAGTTAGGAGTCCCATGTGTGGCTTTGGGTGACCTGTGGTTCTTACACTGACTGACTGACTGATTGACTGATTGGATGACTAATACTGGTATACTGATGTACGGGTATTTAGTGTACTAGCTGATTGGTGTAGTTAGCGCTATCTGCTGTACTACTAACTTAGTGCTACGCTATTTGTGTTGTGTTGCTAAAGTGTGCCTGATTCTTAAATGTGAATGCTTAGATAGGCGCCTTTCCCTTTGATTGATTTCCATTTCTTAGTTTATGCTTATTAATTGCTAATTAGGTCAAAATAATACCGTATTTAGACTGTTGCTAGTATAAGCCCCAGTACGTAATAAATTAGAAGTACGTATTCTGGAATATCTAGTAATTAGTACGCGAATTTGTATTTATGACTGTAATTAATTTAGCGATAAAATAAAATAAGAATTTGTACGCAGCATAGCGGAGAGTAGTTTAAGTAATTGTTTTAGAATACTGTAGACTATTCACGCTAGGCGGTTATTTGAAAATAGCGGGGCAACGGGCTGACAACAGTGTCCAGTATACAGTACAGCAGTACTAAGTTTGCTGGTCTAAAACCAGCCAAAGGCCAAGTTTCAGCACCTAGGAAAGTAACAGATCTATCCCCCTTAATATTAAAACATTCTCACATTCAATGTGTTCTGCCAGTGAATTCCAGTATTTTGCGATAAGTGAACTCCGAGTGCTAGGTCATCCGCACTCGTTTTAAGTAGCTTAGGGAGCCGATTCGGGTTTATTGTTTTGGTTATTCCCGCATGGCTCATAGATTCGAACAGTTAGCTCTCTGTTGAGCGATCAACAGAGAAAGGAACAAGCGATTTGCAGGAGCCGTATAAAATTAGTAAAATATATTAGTGGACGGCAAGTTAGCGCCATCCAGCAGTGAGAAGCAGTTTTGTGTTTAGCTGCAGTGCGGCAGTAATAACACGCTCCTGATCGCCCCTGTTTAACAGTAGGGGTGAAACGTGTACACTCCCTCATAGTCCAGGATAGTAACGGTGGCGCGAATCGCAGTGAAGGTCTGCGATAGCTTCCCAAGCTCGTATGTATCGCAATACAATCAACTCATCTATGCTCTCCATGTCGGGGCTAAAAGGGCAATCCGAACCAGCTTGTCCCTTTAACTGAAAGTAATATTGTGTCATGAACTGTAGCTCAAAGCTCAAAGGATGGTTTGCTTGAGCATGTGAACGACTTCTGTTACCTGGGGTCATGGATCCGGCAGTCAGGTGAGGACCTTCGAATACGTAAGGGAAAGGCATGGGCAGCGTTGAATAGGCTTTCCAGGATTTGGAAGTCACCGAGAATTAATCGGAAACTTAAGGTCCGATTATTTAGAGCAGCAGTAGTTCCAGTACTCCTCTATGGGAGTCCATGCTGGGCTCTAACTGCTGAGGACACCAAATCTCTGGATGGCACATTCACAAGAATGCTACACCAGGTTCATTGTGACAAGTACAATGCACACATCTCTAACCAGACACTATATAACATTGGAGGTGTCTCATTGGTTCCCCCAAGCTTATCACTAGAACAAAATCGCCTCCGCTTTGCAGGACATTGCTTTCGCCGTGAGGACCAGCCAGTGCATAATCTTGTACTTTGGCAGCCTCATGGAGTGAATAAGCATGGTGGACAGCCCATGACTTTCTTGAGACGCATCTTAAAGGTTACTGGCCTTGAAGATGCGGATGATCTAGCAAATGTCATGGGTGATAGGGAGTTGTGGCGGAGCAATTTTGTCGACAAGCTGGCGCAGCATTCTTAAAAATGCAGCTGCAATGCAGCATGCCGATACTAGTAGTAGTAGTAGTAGCGAAGATATGCTTATTATTGACGCGACAATAAGCACAATAAATCTCCATTTGGGGGTTGATCTTTGAAGTAGGAACAGAGTTCATCTGAGGTCAATGGAGTGGTGTGATCATGAGAGGCGCATGAACGGCAGCGCTTCTGAGAAACGTAACTGGCGTGTCTATAATCATAGGCGGTGAGACGTTGTGGGCCTTGATACCACTCCAGCGTGTGATCATCATCACTAGGCCTACTACGAGGGACTGTGGGCTGGATTTCATCCGCCTCCATACAGGTGGGCTCCTCATCAGTCGGAAGAATTTCTACAGGTGTAGTCATTCTTTGCGCGGGTTCTACAGATTGTATTTCCGGTAGAATGCATATTTTGTATGCATACATCTTTGAAGATAGCGAATCCGGCACTACCTAATTTCTCAGTGGCGGAATCTCACAGGCTCAGTTTATTTCAGGCAGCTTAGTCGAATTTCTATCTTTTTAATAATAATAATCGTTTTATATTCATCATAAATGACATTGACAATGACATTGACATTGTTGTACCTGATACTGCTTACTTAAAAATATTAAATATATTATTTTTTGGAGTTTAAAGTTTTTGTAGTTGTTACGGAATCTCATAACATCTCCATAACATAACATATCATAACATAACTAACTAAGAAGAACAACTCCTTTCAGTTCAGCCTGTTTGCCATATATTAATTATATCATCTGACTGCTGATAAACAATATTTATGTTACAATACTCATTATGTTAATTATTTGAATAAAAATATTATCATAAAAGTTAACTTATAAGCATAATTACCAATTTAAAATATATGTAAAATAAAATTTATATATAATGTGTGAAGGGAATGTCATTATTAGTAGAATTAAGGGCCTGAATTAATAGTCCAAAATTCGGTGAGGTTGGTGCGATTATTACTTAGAGTTAAAATGACAGTTTAATTGGGTTTGAGGTCAGACCAATAAAAGTAAGAGACACAACACCCTAGCCAGTACCCCAGGTACAACACCCAAGGTACAAAACGCAGACCCATCATCCCCCTTACCCCACCCCCCCCCCCCCACCCTCCCCCAAAAAAGTAACAAAATGCAGATCCCCAGGTACAAAACTCAGCCCCCCCCCCCCCCCCCCCCTTATGTACAAATATGTATAAAAATAAAAGATGTAATATAATCCTAACCCTGAGTCATAATCTAGGAATTTACAGTGCAGATCATTGGTTTTTAAAATACTTCCACTATTTGGGGTGAAACTACAGTAAAGTGAGTAGGCCTATTGAAAATTGTACCGGGATGCAACACTGAATGCAGAATGTGCAAGTGTTAGTACCAAATAAACTAAAAAAAAAACTAGAAAAACAACAGCATTTGAATTTCCCGCTAATGCCTTTAGTTGCAATATGCCATACAGTACAAATAATTTATTCCGTATTGCGTTTTACAGTAAAATTGAAAATATTATTACAAAAAGTATAGGCCTATACCAGTATATAAACCCTTTGCGTTATTACATCTAATTGTATCAGTTAAGTTAATAAGGCAGGTGTCTGTAGAATATGATTTACGAAAACCGGACTGAAGTTCATAGATCAGATTTAGCCTACTAAGATGTGCCTCCAGCTGTAGAAAAACAGAACGTTCTAGAATTTTAGATACAATACTTAAGATACTAACAGGTCTGTAATTACAGGGTTCTACTTTACTATTCTTTTTATACAGAGGGACAACCTTAGCTAATTTCAGTTCGTCTGGTACTACATTATCTACGATAGAGTAATTAATAATAAAAGTAATAGGCACTTTAAGTACTTCAGCACCATCCTTAAGAAAACGGGCAGGTATTAGGTCTAGACCGGTACTTTTTGAGGCTGATAGGCTAAGTAGATTTTGAAAAACGAAATCCTCAGAAACGGGTTTTAAAAATAACTTTTCTGAATTTTGTAACTCTTCTAAATAAAAATTATTTAGAGTTTCGGACCCTATAAACTATATTTATTACTTGGTAACGGTAACTTCTTAACTAAATTAGAGGCAACATTAGTAAAATAATTATTAAATAAATTACTAACTATAGAGTATGATCATGAATCAGCTCACCGTTATCTTGCAGAACAATATTCGATTTAGATTTAAGGTTTTTATAACCTAAAGATTTTAGGGTAGACCATAGACTTTTTGGATTATCTTTATTCTCACTTATTTTGTTGTACAAATATTCAGATTTAGCTTTTTTTATTTCCCGTTGGACAAGGTTTCTATATTTGCAGTAATTATTATAATCAGCTAAAACACGGTATTTCCTAAATTTGTACAAATAGTTATCTCTTTCTCTGATATTACTAAGAATACCCGAGGTCATCCAGGGCTCAGTGCGTTGTTTAAGACTAATTTCTTTAATTGGTGCTACAGTATTAAGTGCCTTTAAAAATATATCTTTAAAAACAGTGTACGCAAGGTTAATGTCAGCGGCCTTAAAACAGGGTTCCCAGTCAGTATAGTTAAAACCTCAATATGGGGGTTCAGACTCGAATCTTGCTGTTTTTAAAGGTGGTAGAAGTACCAGAGGTTCGACGCAAGTTCCTGTTTTTCGAGGTGGTTCATATATTGACCCTTACGGTCAACAAATTGGCACATTTGGTCCAAACTTAAAACAACGTCGTTTTCAGCGTTATCGTAGAGGTATGCAGGCAAATCAACACGGAGAAGGTATATTTACAGACGCCTTATCGACATTGAAAAAATTTGGTAAGCCATTAGCTAAAAAAGTTTTACAGAAAGCTTTACCATTTACCACAAAATTTATGAGACAACATGTAATACCAAAAGGTAAGCGGGTCTTACATCAGCAGGCTAATACGGTTATTAATAAAGCGTTAAATAAAATGAAACCGTCAACAAGATCGGTTGTAGAAAAAGTTTATAGAGATTTAAAGCGACCCGCTAGACCAATGTCTATGAACATACATCATCGACGTAGTAAAAAGAGAAATATAAAGGGCAAACTGAAACACTGCGAAAAAAGTATTTTTTAATAATGTCAATTATTAAGGAATTAGATTTATTTTCTACACAACCAATACAGACTGAATTTAAAGCAAAGCATTATGAAACAATTTACCCCGTATCTAATCTCAGAAGTGAATCTAGGGAGGTCACCTTCCTTGTACCCAGATCCAATGAATTCTATACGAAACTGCAAGATGCGTTATTAATTACAAAATGTACAGTACGCTGGGATAGGCGACTTGAAAACTCTCATATATATATGCTGAATTACCCCGCTGAAACTATGTGGAGTGATATTAAAATAGACCTTAATGAGAAGCAGGTTGAAAATAGCAATAACCATTATTTCTACAAGTCGTACTTATCCAATTTATTATTTACAACTTACGAGGATAAAAATGGGCTACTGGGTGCGGGTGGCTTTCATCAACCTTTATCTGAACACGGAAATGAAATTGACTCAGGCGCGCATCCTATTGACGATGCCTTTAGTAAACAAATGCAATTTGTAAGTGGATTGACGATTGATTTTGATACTGAAACTAAAATAATACAACCCGGGTATGATTTAAGAATGCATTTTAGAAAAGTATCAAATTCGTTTATTTTTAAAATCACTCCAAACGCAAACGCCGTGACAAATCTTTGGCTAGAATTAGATGAAATAAAGATTCTAATCCCTAGAATGGAGGTTAATCCAGTAATAGAAAGCAGTCACCTAAAAGGTTTAGAGAGCTACGATATTGAATATCAATTTCAAAAGAAAGAGGTGACAACATTTACTATTCCCGCACAAACCACAAATTACACCCAAACAAATATATTTGATGGTAAAAAACCCAAATTAGTTATTATCGGCTTCATAACAAATAACTCTTATTCGGGAGAATTAATTAGCAATCCCTTGAAATTTGAACATTTTAACCTTAGACGTGCGGAACTGATTGTAGACGGTCTTCCAGTAGGGGGTGTAATATACGAGCCTAATTTTACAGATGGAACATATATTTTTGAGTATACTCAATTAATGAAAAACATTAATACATATATTAACGGTTATGGAGGTAATAATATAGACCATGAAACCTACTTAGGTAATTGCCCCCTCCTATCCCGCCGACGGGTATGTTAGAGATCCGCAACCGTCGATATATACTAACGGCCAATTAAAATTAAGATTTGCCGAACCGTTGGTTGAAACCATAAATGTAATCGTTTTTAATATTTATGATCAATCATTAAGTTTAAATAGCAGGAAAGAAATACATATCGATTAAGTATGTTATCTACAGAGGACCTTGATATGTTTCCAGTGGGCGGTCACTATTTGGGAGCGTTTCCAGCTAACAAATTACCTAAATTAGATAATAATAATAAGCGGCGGGATTATGGGTTAATAGTAAATACCGATAAAGAGCATCTGCCCGGGATTCATTGGATCGCGATATATATACGAGATAATGAGGCCGAAGTATTTGACTCGTTTGGACCAAAATATCCAAACAGATGCATCTAAAAATGGTTTGAGAAAAATTCCGCGAGGTGGCGTACTACACGCAAACAATTTCAAGACCCCCGGAGGACCACATGCGGTCTGTACTGTCTTTATTATTTGGTAAATCGTATTCACACAATCTATCCAATGAGTGCGTTTACAAATAATGTGGAAATAAATGAAATTATATTATATAAATGGCTTGTTAATTATTATAAATTAAACCAACAAACTTTGTAATTAATTATTTAACTTTTGTTTATCAGATAAAATGGATAATATTATTTTTGTTGATTTTCAATATTATAAGATAGACAATAAAGAGTATCCGGTAGTATTTAAAGAATTTGCTATTTTCGATTCTAATTACACCAAAACTAATATAAAGACGTTTTTAATTAAAGGCCCACCTAATATTAAATTATCAGCATTAGATGCAGCCCACGTAAACAATTTACAGGATATGACTTCTCACTTGCCCTGGAACTATGGAGACATTTCGCAAGACGACTTTAAAAAATATATGAAGAGACATTTAAAATATAAAAAAAATATTCATGTATTTGGGTTGATGAAGCGGGCAATATTAGTTTCCCAACTCGATGTTCTCGAGCCAAATTCGGTGGAGAAATTGGGAATATATAAGCAATATCACGATTATTTAACACCTTGTCGATTTCACGACCGATTCACTACAGTGGAAAGTAAATGCACGTTCCACTTAAACATAAGGGATAACTGTCTGCGATACTGCTCAGCAAAATGCGTTGGGGGGTTTGAGGCTCTACACTTTTTCATGAGAAAGCGTTTAACTGCGACTGATGATGATGATAAACAGAAAGAAATAACTGCGGTGGAAGATGTACTGTAGGTTTACTCTAAGCATGTAATGTGATGGGATAATATAATTTTATTTTGGTGATGATCTTGATGTTAATATAAAAATATAATAAAATATAATTTTTTTTTACAACAAGTTCTCTAAAAGAGTCAATCGCGGTAGGTTAACCATGCACATTTAACAATATGACGTAGACGTAACATGTACAGTAAGTATTCTCGATATCGTTCTAATATAGATATACTGGTATTGCGAAACATCCTATACATCGCAAACTAATAACACATACAGTAGTTGACTAGTAATATTAGTCAGAAATGCAACATAAACTGTATAGGATGTAGTGTTAACCTGTTGGTACCGGTACTGATAAATTCAATAATTTATTATAAGCCTAACCACAACTGTCATCCGCTTTATCAGTACCGGTAGTGTTTTACTCTTCCAACACTGTAGTCATAGTCTACTGGTATCAGTACAGCAGTAATCTGAAGCAATAGCATACCGGTACTGCTGTCATGATCTGGATTACACGCAGGAGTCTCTCATATAGGGATTAGATCACCTATCCGAACAATACAGTACTGCAGTACTGTCGTTGTTCTTGATGTAACAGCATAATCAGATAGAGCATACTGATTTCCTTTGATTAGCATTGTACCGCAGTACCAGTACTACAGTATTAATGTAACAGTACCCGCAGTAACAAACTAGGCTAATGTATACAATATCGTGAGTCAGTTACAATCAGATATGTACTTAGTCAGCCACACTGCGAGGGATGTGGTCAACCTCGCAACTCCTATCCACAACTGTCATCCATTTTATCAGTACAGCAGTAATCTGATGTAATAACATTTGTTTTTTTTTTCAACTATAAGGATACTGCTGTCTACCTGAACCTTGATTAGCATACTGCTGTCATAACCTAGAAGGGACGCGTAGCTCTCACATATAGGGATTAGATCACCTACCCAAACAATACAGTACTGCAGTACTGTCGCTGTTCTTGATATAACAGTATAGTCAGATAGAGCATGCTGATTTCCTTTAATTAGCATTGTACTGCAGTACGGTACCGGTACCACAGTATTAATGTAACAGTACCCGCAGTAACAAACTGAGTCAATGTATACATTATCGTGAGCCAGTTACAATCGGATGTGCGCGCAGTCAGCCACACTGCTGGGAAACGGTCCACCTTGCAGCCATCTAGCCGCCCTCACAGTCAGCCTCGCGGCACGCAGTCAGCCTCGCAGTCAGCCTCGCGGCATGCAGTCAGCCTCGCAACCAGCCTCGCGGCACGCAGTCAGCCTCGTGGTCGGTCATGTAGTCAGCCTCGCGGCACGCAGCCAGCCACGCAGCTAGGCACGCAGTCAACCCGTGAGAGTCATGCTTATTCAAACGAGGTTAGTTTTCCCTAACTACCGATTGATTGATTGATTGAAAAATAATAATGTTTAATTTTCACCTTCTAATCACCAACACCTAAAGTCACAACACCAAACATTAATAAATAATTAACAAGTTTACTAAATATAGGGTAATAAATATGAAATTTGCTAGGTGAACACATTAAAGTACATTTACCGGTATGAAAGCAGCAAATGACTACGGTATTATTTATTCTTATTTTGCAATTATTAAAAATTTCAGGTTCATATATAACTTGAAGTTGCACATTATCAAAGACAACATAAAACCCGGTATTGTTTATCAATAACCTATAGACTACAGACTTAATACTAAAAATATAAGTACATAAATTAACAGATTTTAAAATCAAATTAATACTAGTTTTATCAAATATATGCTTTTTTACTTTTTGGAAATTATACTTACTGCCTAATAATGTAATACGACCATTTTTAAATATTAATAATGTGGCACCAAATATCTTATATATAAACTGATTTGGTTTGAGTATGTGTTTACCAGATAATTGATTTTTTAATTCTTTAAAATTAATCGCTGACACTTGCTGGCAACTTACATTCTTATTGACTATCTGATAGTTCATTGTTTGGTTCCCGATAAATAGGTATATTGTTTTTCTTTATCGGTTTTTCAACCTTTGTTTGATAGTGACCCCAGGGAAGCGAATGATTTTTATTAACCCAATAAAGTTTATCATCAAATGCGCTGAGAGCAAACTTATCTCTCGCTATAGTATACACTTTGTGTAATTTACTATGAAATTGAATCGTTTCCTTGGAAATTTCTTCGTTTGAGTTATATGCTCTTACATAATCTTCGTGGCAAATATTTTTATCCACGACAGCTCTTGTTATTCCTTTTGCCCGTCGTATATTGGAATCATTCCATTCTAAAATTGAATATAATTTTGGTCTTAAAAATACCGCTTGTTTAATTTCACGTGAGGCTAGTTTGTCTTTACAGTAATAGAGCCTGGATTTATTTTTATCGCTGTAGAGAGGGTGATCCTTGGGGTAATTGGATGTATCTAGAATATTATTTTTAATTAAGGCTTTTAAAAAATTATTCTGCGATGTATTATAGTAACAACCTATTAAAGAGTCCGTATCTGATGCTACAATTTCAATTCGGCAGTTTAATTCTTTCTCAATAGGTAGCAATTTATCGTAATACAGCTGATACATATCCAATTTAGCCAAGTCCAAGACAGTACTACCTATATAGACCGGCTTATCGAGAGTTACAGAGTCTTTTACTAATAAGTGACCCGATAAGGAATCGTTATAAATCATGAAATTCTCGTGATTTATACGTTTGACTAATTGGTCACATTTTTCTTTACTATTAGCGATACGAAAGTTGCATCGGTCCCTTATCTTCTCTATCATTTTTCCAAATAAAGAATTGTTCAGCAATTTCGCGACAGCTGTTTCAATATAACTTTTTGCTAGCCGCCTTTGATTAATATTAAAATCTATATAGGGTTTAAATACAAAGTCTTGATGGAAAGAATATAATTTATGGAGCTTAGTAACAATTAAACCTTGTTTTATATAAAATTTTAACAGTTTTAAATTTACATGATAGAATTCTTTATCGAATTGTGTCAACATAAGTTTCGGTGCACACATCTTATACTTGCTATTAGTGCCTCTTTGTTTACAAACATTGTTAAATTGTTCCCTCATATAAGGTGAAAGCATTGTCTCATTTATACTTAAATGTTCTGGAGCTAAGGGTAGTTCTAATGTACGATCGTGAATATCTTTGGGATATTTCAAATCGCAAATTAAGAAAAACCCAATATCACCTTCAGTATCAAGATTTGTTAAATATTTTTTCAGTTCTTCTGGAGCAGCATTCTCTAAATATGTAACGTTGACTTGTTCAAAACCTGAAACAGGTAGCTTTTTACTTAAATTACCAGAATACAAGGAATTAAAATCTATATTGAAAATATGACACTCTTCCTTGCTTGGATCATAATTATCAGTATCTGGTATATTTGATTCTATGTAATGCTTTCGACAGAATGAAACCCCTCCTCTAATAGATGCTTCAAAATCTCTATATGTTTGGTAATCTTTTATTAATGTTAACTTACATTTATTGTATTTCAGGGCGCAATCATAAGTGAAAGCTGCGATACTGCAATAATAAACTACTTCTAATTCGTAGTTTTGTCTACATACTCTCCTAAAGTTCTCAAATATATCAGCGAGGAGACAAACATCGAGTTTTAAGTATGCTAAAAGATAATCCTTGAGATTCACACAGTCAAACTGACTCCATGATGCGTTGGCAAAACTATATTCCTCGGGTGTACAGGTATTTTGTGTTAATTTACTATAAAATTTGTCTATTGATGGTAATTTCGAATCATTGAATTTATTTAAATCTGTCAGATACTCGTAGGGAAATATACCTTTTCGTTTAATTGTTGCATTATTTAAATTTGGATAAAAATATTTCATTTGCTGTTCAGTAATTGGTAGAACTGATGTTATATCCTCGCTGTCTATATCCTTTGTTGAACAATCAACTAAAGTACTTAGGGAAAAGGATAAAAATTGATATGTGTCTAAGACACATAGCTCAATCTTAGTTTTTTCATCTTTCACTGGTATATGCATGCTTAGTGAAATATACCTTTCAGAATTTTTAGGGATTACCTTTATATCCCAATCGGAATATTTATTATTGCTAAAACCAACTTGCAAAAGAAAATGCAAATCGTAGAGATTGCAGTTGTGTGCAGCGAGTATATACATGTGTCATTTCAACGATAAAGAGCGGTTACATGCATTACAAGCGGCCGCTATATAGTTACCAGTAATATGTGAGTGATGTTTGTTTTTCTCAGACTTATCCTTAAATAAAACATTGCAATAAAAGCAAGTTTTAGCTTTCCAAAAACTTAACTTATCTGCATCATTAAGTATCATTCTCTCTCTTGTGTGGTCTTCCGACCACTTATATAATTGGGTGATGTCATTATATACAGAGTCTAAAAAGTCTTGAATACAGTTGTTGTCGATTGTTTTTGTAAAGGTCTTCAAATAAAATTTTGGTGGATTGATTAATTCGGCACTAGGAACAATTAAATAACTTACAGCGCATGGAATATGATTCTGAATAAATTTACTGTTGGTGGCTGGCTCCAAAATAGATTCTATGTCAAAATATATTACAAACAATGCTGGTAATGTTCTGTCTAAATTTCTAAAGCTAATGTGAGTTCTTTTTTCAGATGGTAGCTTCTCAACTTGACTTTTTCCTCGATAACAAACAAGACGGTGACGTTCTAGAACATCATTGGTATAGAAAGGCGCCAAACACCGTTCACAATATTTCCTACCACGAGTATGAAGAGCTCTCGTATTCATCAAACGATTCAAGTTAGTTATGCAAACATAATGTGATTGTTTACTCGTATTCTTATTTTTTACAAGTAATATATTCAATAACTCTTTATCTGGAGTGATTTTACTAAATGGTGCCTGTCTTAATATAGATACTCGATTGTTGTTGTAGAGTAATAAATTAATTATATATGCTGAATTCTGTTTTTCAAAAAGTTTAATTGCAAGCGGCCATTCTGTTGGATAATCTTTGTTCCCATTGTCAAAAATAAAATGACTCATATAATTTTTGTACTGCAAAGTACGATATTTGTTGTTCTTCACTTTGCTACTAAATTTTGTAGCTATAATTGCCCATTTAAAACAATCATTATCAGTCGTTTGTATATTTATAACACATTTTTTAACTGATAGAGCCTTAGGTAACTCCATATAACCGTGTCCCTTATATAGTAACGACCTACACTTGGATTCAGCTACTTTAATTTCAACCCTTAATAAACATTTAACACGCCACCCTGAGCCACGAGTGTTAAACATGGCTATTTTTTGCATTAATTTTTCTAATACATACTCAAACCATGTGTCAAAACTTTCATGTGAATCTACGGTATTAACTGCACCACCTGAAGAACTAAAATAGAAAGCTTCTTCTTGATCACCCTCTGAAAAATGTGATCGATACATGAGTATATTCACACCTAGCCAGGGTCTAAGTACATTCATTTCGCTAATTTTTCCTAATAATAAAGTTTGGATGTGAGGTAGAATTTTAATTAATGATGAATGAATATCAGGAAAATCTTCATCATTTGGAAGATTGTAAACATAGATTTCTAAACGGTTATCGTGTGCGGCTCGTTCAATGTTAAAAATTGATGAACCTTGACCAGATTTCAGTCTTTTTCTAGATACGATAGTATTGTTTTGGTTCCGTTGTGGTGGTGGTCTAACATGATAATAACGTTGGTGACAGTCGTGACGTAAGTAATTCTCATATAAATACTCTTTATTACAAGTAGGGCAAGTTTTTTCATACACGCAAAACTTCATTTCTTTACATCCTGTAGTTGTTTCATGTCGTTTACATATTTCTTCACGTGAACATTTCACTCGGCAATTAAAACAATTGTATTCTTCAAAGTGAGATTTCACATGTGTTAAATAATTTCGTTTAGAAATTTGAAGAGGACAAAATGGACATTTCAATTGTTTATCCATCTCTTTATTATCCTAAAAACAATTTAAAATTAATATGAATATTGTTATATATATAATCAAAAAAAATTCATAAGCTACTCAACACAAATAAAATATAATATCTAAACTTTAATTAATTTAATATTTTCAGAATGAGCTCGATTGAATCAGTTGAGCTCTTTATATATATATATTTCAAGTTTCTACTTATACCAACCAATCATAAATAACAGTTACATTGGAAACTAATATCATAAATAAAGTTGCTTTTACAACTGAATTCTTTATAATAAAATCAAGTCTAAACCAAGATGTGCATAATGCGTTTTTAATTTTCATTGATAAAGTAGGTTTTACATGCAAATGTTTTATTATGGTGGTGTAAACTCATGCATTTACATGCGAATGTTTTATACCTAATCCCGTGCTCACATTAAATATAAACTATCACCAATATTTACTCAATAAAGTCACCTTTACATGCAAATACTTTATAATAATCACGCTTTGTGATAAAAAGTTACCTTTACAAGTCAGTGTGAAACTGAAAAAGAAAAGTCTCTAGTTAATAATAAATCAATCTGATACTGTTTTTATATGTTCCTTATTGTAATCTGCTACCTCTTCACTTGCTTTTGTAACTTTTATTTTCTTTGTAGGTATAGAATCATTGTTGGGAATGGAAGATGTTTGAGATGTAGATCTGCGCTTTCTATCACTCGAGGTCTCTTCGATGTATGTCTTTGGATTAAATGTGGATGAAACTACTTCTGGAAATGACTTATTAACCTTAAACTTCCAAGTTGGTGGATATAGAATCGCGAAACCGTCTGCTATATCAGTTGATGAAACATTTAACATCATATCGTAGAGAAACTCTATATATGGTATGTCTTTATCGTAATGTAACTGTAAATATTTGCTTTCCTTGTCTGTAATAATTACTTTTTTTTCTTGTACATTTATTTTTACTTTAAGTCGGTCAGATAAAGCTTTATCGTCCGTATCTAGCTCTGAAAAGACACCTTCGTTACTAATTTCATAATTCCATTCATACCACAATGAATTTACTTCCGATGCTGTTAAGTTAAACCCATTATAATACCTAAGACCAATAGCATCAGAATATCTAGCTGAAATCTCCCATAGTCCCATATAAGTCGCTCCTTTATATTTGCTTACAAAACCAACAAAAGATGGGTTGGTTAAATTAACAACAGAACACTGATTTATTATTTCGAGTGGTGGTGATAACAATTCTAATATTTCTGTCTTACTCTGAAGCAATAAATTAATGAGTGATTTGTTTAGAATTTGACATTTGCCTTGCTTCTGAATATATACGTTTTCAGTAATAACACAGGTGGAAATATTTAACTTTCCTCTTGTAAATTCTATATTAGGATAAATATTACCTCTTGAAACTGGTGATTCCTTTTGTCGGTTGATTAATATTTCTAAGACGTCTAGAAGGTAGAGTGTATCCTGGTAAGAGAAGCACGTTGTTACATTGCTATCGCTTGAGAGTAATATAAAGTACTTGCCATAAACAATACTACAGGTATATTTATTAAATGTAAATTTCCAAGTATTGCTTGAAGTTTTTTTAAATAAATCCATAATTAGAATGAAAACTATTTTGAAAAATAAAAACTAAATAAATGATTATTAGAATGTAAAACTTCGGTTTATATGCTTGCTTTAATAAAACAGAGTGACTTACAGTGAGGAATATAGTTGCTTCGTGTAACAGATGCAACGTGTACAGCTAAATTTATTACATTAGCGTGAGTTAGAGAGTGAAATAGCAGTAACGTGTAACAGATGCAACGTGATCAATGCTAGCCCTGTCATTCTAACTTATATTCAACTTAGTTGATCGACCAGTTACATCGATAAAAGAAATCGATTATTATTAATAGTCGAATTAATGTATTCTACGCTATAGTAATTATGTTAAGGAACTAGAAGCTATTTATAAACATCTGCTACCAGTGATGAAGATGAAGAATTCAATGACTATGGTATAACTCAGATATTTATCGCCTTTTTCTCTCGAGGTTGGATGGAAGAGTGATTGGTGAGTTGTGAGGAGTTATATCGGTCCCGGGTTCGAACCCTGTTGAATATTTTGTTATCTGAAAAATTGCAAAATTAAATTTAGTTACTAGTGAAAAATAGCGATTTGAAAAATAATAGAAGTTACCTGATGCTAAGTGTAGACACCCGAACACCTGTAAAATAAAGGTTGGTGATTGGATGCAGTACTAGCGTTGGGTGACTAATAACGCTTATCTGAAAAATTGCAAAATTAAATTTAGTTACTAGTGAAAAATAGCGATTTGAAAAATAATAGAAGTTACCTGATGCTAAGTGTAGACACCCGAACACCTGTAAAATAAAGGTTGGTGATTGGATGCAGTACTAGCGTTGGGTGACTAATAACGCCTCTAGCGGAATAAGCGGGAACTTGAGAAGTTACCATGGTTACGGATGAAATGCTGACATCTGATTGGTTGAAATAATAACGACCACTGCAAAAGGTTGAAATGGTGGCTTCTGATTGGCTGCAGTACCAGAAATGGATGGTAATGATGGACTACGGGTGACCTTGGTCGAGGGGCCATGTAATGTATACTACTCCTACTAATTTGTTAAATCAACTGTCTGAGCCTTTACGTAGAACTATTATTACTAAAGGTTCTAAACAACCAAACAATTTAGATTACTCAACTATCCCAGCTGTGCACCAGTTGCAATATCCAGCCAGTCGACACGCAATTTGGACTGGTATTAATAATGAGTACACAACAACCCAATCTACTCCAGTAGCGCCACTCATATCTGGATTAAATCATCCAATCATCGACCCTGGAGGCAGTCCCTCTATCCCATGCACCTTAAATTTATGATTTTATGAGTTAAACGCTGGGGACTCCCCTTGTGAACTAAATAGTGTTTACTTTCTTAAATCCGATCGATTTCCAGCTCTAGGCTCTTTATCAAGGTTTCAAATAATATAAATCAACAATACATAATATTTAATATTTAGAGCGTACGTACGTAGGTACCGGTATTAGTTATTTACATAGGTAGAGCAGTAGACCTAAAATGTAGAAAAATCACCAAAATTACAGAAATATTAACATATAGCAGTATAGCATATCGTTGTACCAAAGATCTATTTGTATCGCACCACCAATCAGACAATAGAGAACCGAAATATAAAAATTACACAAAATACATAACTGATACACCCCCCCCCCCCCCCCCCCCCCCCGGCCCTGCCGGCCGCCGCCATCAGCCCACGCGACCCGAAATCCGACACCTACTGCCCACTGCTATCCTGCATTAGGCCTACCACAATACACCAAAATCTGAAACCCCCGCTAGTAGCATCTTTCGGACCTTCCTGTCCCTCCACCAGTCAGGAATGAGCGGTCCAGACCCTA
>JAUCBJ010000859.1:372-83488 GCA_032718475.1 Nemertoderma westbladi | reverse complement strand
AAAATGACCCCCGTGTTTAATGGGTCTAAAAAATTAATTTAATTTGAAACATTAAGTGAAAGGAGCAGGTTACAGGTGTCGGTTACTTCTAACCAAAACAATAAACGCGATAGTTTTTTCACTTGCGCTCAGATTGCGACACTAACTGCTTAATTGGTGATAACAGTTATAGTTCGCGAGAATGAATGAAATTACTGTCAAGTAAGAGATTTGACAGAAACAATATCGGCATTTCACCCATAGAACGGATTGTTTTATAGACACACCGACATAGCCACAGTCATGTCGGCTAAAGTCTCACAAATTTTATCGATTTTTTCAAATTGCGCAGAATTCCAAAATCGATAATAAATTGAAATTCCAAAGCCTTTGGTTTAATATTGCAAAAAGTATATATTTCTGTAATGAATTAATATAATTAGCGATTTAAGGTAGGATAACATGCTAATTCAAAATGGTTAGTAATAAAACATTCTAATTGTTATTGTATTCATAATGAAACTAAAAGTATTAGCTAGTGCAAGGACACTTTATAGGAAATCACATAGCCATAAATATAGGATACCCAAGAAAACATTGTTAATATATAAATCAGAATAATACTAAATAGGAATATGATTGTAACACAATATATATTGGTGATACAGACCGTGTAATGGTATGCAGATACAATACTATTTACTGTAGTGTCTCGACTAGCACTGTCTGGAAAAATCCACTAGAAGCATAATTAGTACCACAAAAACAGACAGAAATTGGGGATTTAAATAAATTTCGGAACACAGCAGAAATATACTTTTAGGCCTAACCAATTTGTATAATAACCATAATACAGTGATAACTACTCTGAGAGAAAGTGAATTCAAAGGATTGTTCAGCACAATAGTAGATAATAGCACTACACACTACACAGTGGGTGACAGCCACAGCCTATAAGGTTAATATATATACAAACAATAAAATAAATGTTTGTATCCTGGGGTAATATTATATATTATATATGACCTTTTCACTGCCAAACTCTCGATTAGAAAGTTAAATTTAAACACCGCAAAATTATACATAAAGCGAATAAAGTTTGTAGTCAAACCAAGAAAACTTGTGTAGCAAAATCCTACATACAATTCAACTGGAAGAATAAGCATGTTCTAGAACGTTAAAAAATATTATTGGCGGTACAGCTGCTTACATTACAACCACTGAATGAGTCCTTCTATATATTAACACGTCTAGGTTTTCTTGAGCTTAAGTTTCTCAGCTATATCGAGCGTCTCAATCTCCGACATGTCGTTAGCCTGTACCTCTAAGGCTATACCACCCTCCCCAAACGCCTTCTTAACCGTCTCCTTAGTAGCGGCGTATACCATCTTGGCCTTGACTTTGGCGCAGTCTGGACTCCACGCGATAAACACTAGTTTATTATTCTGCTGCTTATCCAGGGTCTCGTACGGGAAATCGAATATAATGTAGCGACAATCGTTCTCTGGGAGACACGTTCTGAACTCATCGAAACTTCCATTCGCATCCTCTTTCAGGACAGTTTTCTCTATTTTAACAATTTTGCTATCTTCTATGTGCAATTGCATGTAGCTAACGGGCGGTTTGGTCTTATTGAGCTTCATGTCGTTATAAAGCTTGCTGATATCATTGTCTACTGCTATTCCAGACATTTTGATTGATATTATTAATATGTAGAGATTACTGAACAATATATATATATATATTAATTTGATTACTAATGGTATATACTGCAGTACTGCCTAATCTATGCTAACAGTGACACTTTAAATGATTTATATAATGAAAATTGCAAGATTAAATCTCTTAGGCCTTCTGTAACCTGTCTGGGTCTGGTAGTACATCACTTAAGTACCGGTATCCTAGTACAGTAGTATGCCTACAGTAGTATTAAAGTATTGAAATACAGAAGTACTGAAGTAGGGCCTACAGTATTATTACTACAGTACTAATTTGTATAAATAAACTGAGAAACTCCTAGTTCACGTATTACTGTATTAGATTATTGTACCAGTGTACCAGCTCCTGTCAAAAATAAATATTGAAATAAACCCTACCGGTACCTAATTACCGGCACTGAATTACAAACTAACACATGTTGTACCTACCGTACGTACAGCCGTATACAGGTATATGTAAAACATTTCAATAGCCAGATAGGCAATATGGCGCGCAGCGTTCCGCGCAGAAGATAAAATTTTTAAATAGGCCTACAGCAATAGGCTGATCTTGATCAGCTGGCAGGCTGATATCAGATAGGGATGACTGAATGATGTCCCTATCTGCCTATGCCAGTACCAGATGCCAGAGTACCGGTACCGGCATGCCGGGCGGGTAGCGGTAGCCTACCACCATACTACAGTACTAACATGTTTCCGTGTTTGGTGTTTGGACATACCGGTACTGACAGACTGACTGCAGCTGTTAATTTCACCCACCACTACTACCTGTACGGCCTGACTGAAATCGAAACTAAAACCATTTATACAGAATATTATAATTGTTGTAGGCCTACGGTTTTTTCATGATTAAGTTCCGGTGCGCGTACGAAATGCGAAGCGATTTTGATTGACTGCATATTACCGTTTACTGATGAACTCATGTTTAAAGATATCGAACAAGCTTCGTTTGTTTCATTTTCCTTTGACAGTTCAAACCGAATGGTGCGGTGGCTGATTGCGGCCTATTATTGCCATTTTTTAATGTTTATCACCCGGGTGAACAATATTTAAATGTTTAACCTTTCGGTAATTGTTTTGATTAGAATAACATGCCACTATAACCTGATCCTTTCCCTTAATTGATTATTAAGATTGGGCGAGATATGCTAAGAGTGAATCTGGATCAAAATGATAGCTTTCGATATTATTTATAAGGAATCTAACTACCATGTGTTCAGAGTTCTGACACATTCCTGGCGCGTTTTTCACCCGAGTCATAAATCGCCCCTTTCATTTTGAAACCACCTACATGCGATTTTTGCCGAAATGGAGATTGCTGCATTTCTTTATGTTAAAATGTATTATGAATCTGATTAACACACTTAGAAGGCCATACTCCCACGTATAACTGAGATATTTCACGTTTAAAACCACCTATGTGCCAGTTTTGCATAGACCGCATTATAAAGAAATGTTTTTTTTTTAAAACAACCTATATAACACATTTTACTATTATAAATAGGGTAAGCCCGGGAAACGTTGATATAAAATTGGAAACAACGAATCAGAAGCTAGAATTGTTGTTTATTATGATAGGGGGAGACTTGTTTTATATTTTTAAAACTTAATAATCGAATTTGTCTTACAGTCTTAAGGCTTTTAATGATTTTTTTGGGAATAATCATTGTAAAAAATGTAATATTTTTTTTAAACAACCTATATCTCTAGGCCTATACATTGTTTCCTACCTAATATGTTACATAATTCCAATACAGCAATACCATAACTGTTTTTGTTTAAAATCGTTACATTTAATGGATTTAAAAGTAAATAAGACCAAAATCCTGGAATATTACTTTCAAACAAAAGTAGAATCGAAAATAACGAAAATAACGTAAAAAGACGAAATGTTTTTCACTGGGTGATAAACTGACTTTTCTTCAGACCAAACCAGTTTAGGTGTCCCGCTTTGGCACTCTGTGAATCTGGTCACCTTAGGCCTATCGCTATCACCACCCAGCCTGACTGGAATACTTACATCAGTACCGGTACATAGCACAGGCTGCAAACCACCATTGAACCGCGCACAATCTGACAATTTTTCAGCCGCGCAATTTTGGACAATATACCGCGCATGCACCGAAAAAAACGCGCATACCACATTTTTAACATAAAAAACTAAAAACATACACGAGCGAAGCGAGCAAAAATTTTTTCAGTAACAATGCAAAATGAAATACAGAAATAGAAACGTGAGTGAAATTTAGACATTTGAGCAATCTTACAATGCAAAATTTAAAGAAACGCGAGCGAAGCGAGCGAAATTTTTTGTGGCAAATTATTTTTCTCACTTTGCATGCATGTGAACTTTTTTTACACCTCATCCTGTCATCCGCCTGTCCGCGCACTTTATACTTTTTATATTTTTCACATATTACTGCGCACATTTGTTCTCTTTCACATAATTTCGCGCACTTTTATTTCAATTCCGCGCGCTTTTACCGCGCAGCGCACTATTTCAAATATGCGCACAACGCGTTGCGATTTTTGCACTTCATTTGCAGCCTGGCACATCTGTACATACTGACATAACAGCATATAGCGCGAGCGCGCCACAGAACTGCAGAACGCGCCGGCGCGGCAGTTCGATTTTAGTGTGCCGCACCAGCACCTGCGCACTAGGCCTACAACACCTGCCAGCCTGCAACCTGTCTGCCTGTCACCTGTGCTCCATATGCCATAACCACAAATTCAACTGTATACCGAGTTACCGACCGGTCTGCCGGCACTGACTGACAGAAAAGTAGGCCTATTACTGTATTATATTTCTGTAGGCCTATTACGAAAATCAAATTTATTAAATTAAATTAAATGTGAAATTAAATTAGAGAACGAGTCAAACTGTGAAAGGAGTTAGGCCTAAATCTTAACAGTATACCTATACCTGTATACTGTGGTGTGTTGTGGTAGCCTATCAGCCTATAGCAGTATAGTAGGCCTACAGTAGTAGGACATTTTGTTTGACATATTTCATATTTCTGACATTCTATTTGCGTAAAACAGTAAAATCGCGCCAGGCCGCATTTCTAAATGTGCAAGAGCAGAAGAGCGCGCCGCAGATGGCACATCTGCACTCAAACCTGTAAGTATTCTAGTCAGGCCACCCAGCTACCGGTACCGGTTTCATAACAGGCTACATTTCCTGCATCCTGTCTGCCTGTACTGCTGTAGTGCTCAACTAATATAGTACACAGTTCTACCATGTAATACCGGTATCAGTATATGGCTGTATGGCATCCGGATACCACATCCTCACCTCCTATGTATAAATGTCTCAGAGAAATTTATTTTCACCAGCCAATGATATTGCAGTGAGTTTAGATCGAGATATTATTTGATAACGTGCCTACCATCTGACTAATAAATCTCTCCACCTACCCAAATAAGGAAATATAGGCTTACCCACCCATATGGCTGCATATGGTGACGCTCCGTGTAGTGCTTGAGTAGTTAGCAGTTTATGTTTGAGAAATAATTTATTGATAAATGTAACCCTATATGGTTATACAGAATTAAACTTAACCATATATGGTTTGGTTTTCTTACAGTTTTCATACAGAATTAAACTTTAAACCATATATGGTTTGGTTTTCATGCAGTTTAATAATCTTACTGTAAGTACGCAAGCGAAAGTTATAATAGTATTATTTATATCTATACGATAATAAAAATACTTACAATATGTTATCTAATGTAATGTGAGCCACAGCTTTAACCACCTACAGTGCAATTTATTCCCTGTTAAAATTACATCCAACATTGAATGTGAGGCGTTTCCCAGATCTTTAACCAATTTATTTCTACAGATGACCACTACCAAGTATGGACATTTTTTTGAAAAAATAACAATTATTAATTTCAAAGGGGGGTGGGGGGGGGGGGGGGGGGGGGGGAGTAGGGGAGATAGGGGCACGGTGCCCCCCCCCCCCCCACCCCCCCCCCCCCCCCCCACTTTTTCTGCTTTCGATTAACACTAATTATGTAATATACCCCTAAAAGTATTTTGCTATTTTAGTATGTACCTTTTATTATTAACAAAATCAGTACAATATAACAGATTAACAGTTTATCGATTTCAATTTCATGTTAGCTTGCCAAGGTTTGTCTGTGTTTACTTTCGCACTCTCTATCAGACTGTAAGCAAATTAACAACTGTGTATTTGTTTGGCGAGCCACGAAGTTGGCCAGCCTTTGCGAAATGGACACTGTTAGGGGGTAATGGCTTGTTGTCTTTGTCATCGTCCTGCATTACCATTTTGACATGCTAATAACTTTGTCGGATTTAAAGCTGTCGAGTTGAAAATTTGTAGGTATCAATAAGACCAAAAGTTGAGATTTTGTAGAGACTTTCAGACACATCAGGTCAACAGTCTACCGCTAGGGGTTACATGTCTAAACATTAAAGGTCCTCAAATTTGGGGCACCGATGGATTCCTTTAGAATCGATGTTGGTAACGGATCTCGTGCGCATTATTTTTTTGCTTGATTTATTGACTACTGTACATCTTCATCTACTGTATAAGTTTTTCGATTGTACTAATACTGGTCATTATTATACTGTAGGTCGGTTCACCAAGGTTCCACCTTGGTGTAGTGGTTGCATTGAATTCACATCTCCTGTAGGTCGTGGGTTCGATCCTCACATGCACCAGGACAGTTTTCCTTTCGGTACGAATGTTTTAAAGGGATCAGCCAGGGCGCATCTCTGCCTTCCATCCTTAAGTGGTAGCTAAATGAGTACTGGAGTTTCCTCTGGGGAGTAAAGTTCTGGGGGGACCGCACTGGAAATAAGTCGTCAGATTTTGTGCGTAATCCCTGGCCTAGTGGCCGAAGAAAATTAACTTTACTTTTACTTTTACGGTAATTTGAGATCAAATAACCCAGTTTTTTTTAAATGCAGGCTGGACTGACAGGAGAAGTAGGCGGTCAAATCTTCTCACACAAATCTGCCTTACCCTGTTAAATAAACCCCCGCGAACTGCGGGATATAAAAAGTAAAAGTAAAGTTAATTTTCTTCGGCCGTTAGGCCAGGGATTACGAACAAAGTCTGACGACTTATTTAAAGTGCGATCCCCCCAGTACTATACTCCCATAAATAAACTATACTAACATAAATGGTCTAACTCTGTACAGTAGTTTACAATAAATCACGTGTATATAAATACATTGATACATTAAACTTGAAATAAAATTAAATTTACAGTTTGAAATATATCAGTTACGTAGCTACAGTGTAAAAAGTAGTATCACATATGTACAGTAAAATTTATCTAACTAGGTACAATAAACTATGAACACCATATAAAATAAATAATTATGAAGTTCAATAAAATACAATGTTTATTATGTTAATTAATAATCATAATAAATGTATTCATTGGTACTTGGAGTACATAGATTAGATTATATATTGATGCTTGAAGTTAATAATGCTGTGCAGTTAGTACTGTACTGACTACATTTTATCGTTTAAACTATCTTCGCCTTGGTTAGTGCCTCGTCATTTTCTCCCAGACAAATTAAACAGTCTGTCAATTGTACTATCATTTTAGCCAACCCCTGTCAGTTGCCATCTCTTGTGGATGATGGCTGCGGGTTTTGCTATACCCGTATTTGCCTCCGCGAGGCCCACTTTCACTGCCCACTATGTGGTTTATCCTTTCATTTTCAATGTGGCTCCCATATTCCAACCTCAGATTTCGAATCTAATCAAATCTATTGGTGCTTTCACTGTTTACATGAAACCTTTCCCTTCTCTGGAATTCCTGACAATGATTTAGACATATTTTATGATAATCTGGATAATATTAATAACAACATCTCTGTAGACGAGGTAAACAATTACTTTGAAAGTATTAACCCGGACGGTAATATTACATCATACCTAACCACAAATGAGTATTTTAATTTCGATAAATTTGATACTTTGTACAAATCCTGTGACCACCCATTGTCTGTGTTTCACTTAAACTGCCGCAGCCTCCCTGCCAATTACTCGGAAATTTCTAACTTTTTTGAAACTCTTGAGTCGCGATTTGATATTATTACTTTCAGTGAAACTTTTCTGACCGATAATATTGAGCTGGGCCCACTTAGCTTCGCTGGTTATACCTCTCCTTTCTGTGATTTTCGGGATTCAATGAAACCTCGTGGTGGCACTGCGATTTACGTTCGTAATGAATTGGATGTCACTGAGAGGAGTGACATTAAGATTATTGGACCGGAAAATAAGTGGATCCAGGTCAATCATCCACATTCCAATAAACCGCTAATAGTAGGTTGTATTTACCGTTCACAACAAGTTGACACTAGTAATTTTATCTCGAACCTCGATTCAACACTGCATACTTTGGCTGACAAAAATTATGATGTTATCGTTACAGGAGATATTAATATTGATCTATATGGGAATAATGCTAATACCATTAATTCCCAGGATTATTTAGCTGCTTTGTCCTCCAATGGTTTCACCCAGCTGATAGACAAACCAACCAGAATAACTCCCTTCTCTCGTACTCTAATCGATCACATTAGTACAAACATTAAATCTTCCTTGTGTCACCATGGTGTTTTCCTCCATGAAATTGGCACATCTGACCATTTATCTACTTTCATTTTGCTATCTGATTATAACACTTATTTTAAACCTGAGAGTTCCAAGACTAGTTACGATTTCTCTCAGTTTAATAAAAATAATTTCATTGACAGCTTAAATAATCCTGATTTGTGGACTTATAAGAGTCTGAATGTCCCCTCTACAGACCGCTTCAATTGCTTCTATAAGGATTTCCAAAATATTTGTTCTCATAATCTCCCGACCAAAATAATAACAAAAAAAGATTTACCTAAGAAACCATGGCTTACGGCATCACTTCTGACTGCTATTAAACGGAAAGGCTATTTATACACAAAATCTGTTTCAAACCCATCTGAGTATAATCTTACGGCATATAAAAAATATAGGAACTTGCTTACTTCACTTCTCCGTGCAGCTGAAAAACAATATTATTCAAAAGAATTCGAGAAAAATAAGTCGAGTATAAAAAAAACCTGGCGTACTATAAACTCTGTTCTTCATCGCGGGAAAAATCTCTCACATCCCAAAAAACTAGTCTCCATTGATCATAAAGTAACTCTTACAGATCCTAACGACATAGTAAACGAATTCAATAACTTTTTCACCACCATCGGTCCGTCTTTGGCCGCTGCTGTACCTAGTTCCACACGCTGTCCCACTGGTCATATCAGTTATAAGAAATCGAATTCATTTGGACTAACTGAGACATCCCCGGTCGAGGTTCAATATAACATTTTACATCTCAAAGAAGATTCTGCCTCTAATGATAATTTTCCTATCAAATTACTTAAATTTGGCGCATATCCCCTATCATTACATTTGGCCACTCTAATAAATCTTAGTTTTACCCAGGGCTTTTATCCCAGTCTACTTAAGGTTGCAAAGGTGATTCCCGTATATAAGGGCGATTGTCCTCTGAACCCATCTAACTATAGGCCGATCTCATTGCTTTCTGTTTTCAATAAACTATACGAAAAACTGATTAATGATCAAATTGTTTCTTACCTTGAACGTTACTCAGTCATCTGTCCAAATCAATTCGGGTTTAGGAAAAAATTCACGACAACTTTTGCTGTTCTTAATATTGTAGAAAATATTCGTACCGCCTTAGATAATAAAGAATCCACTTCAGTTGTATATATAGACCTAAAGAAAGCTTTCGACTCTTTGGACATAGGAATTCTTCTGAAGAAACTTTGCTCGTACGGTATCCGCGGGACTCCTCACTCTCTACTTACAGATTACCTATCTGAACGTTCCCAGTTTGTTTCCATAGCCAATATCCACTCTTCCATCAAACCGGTCACCTGTGGAGTTCCCCAAGGATCTATTTTAGGACCACTTCTATTCCTCCTATATATCAACGACCTACCAAATTCCAGTAAACTTCGAACCACTTTATTCGCTGATGATACCAGCCTTAGCCATACAACAGCATCGGTTAGCGATATGTTTCTATCGGTTAACTCAAATCTGACAAGTGTATCTAAGTGGATAAATGATAATAAATTAACAATAAACCTCAAAAAAACAGAATATACAATTTTTTCCAATCTCCACGGCAACTTCAGACAGTTAAACCCAATTCATATTGATGGCAAACAAATTAAACAAGTTTCAGTTTCCAAGTACTTAGGCCTACACATAGACAGTAAACTAACATTTCGCCAACATGTCCAGTATGTTCTCAATAAAATATCTAAATCCGGTGGCATTTTTTTCAGACTAAGACATTTACTCCCCCTCCAAATAATGCGTACCCTATTCTTTTCTCTTATCTATCCTTACATAAACTACGGGTTAGTTGTATGGGGGGGTACATACACTTCGATCTTAAAACCTTTACGAATTAAAATTAATAAAATAGTTAGGTGCTTATCTTTCAGCCACCGCCGATCATCTTCAATTCCTATCTACCGTAAGCTACAAATCTTACCCCTTGAAGCTTTATATAAGCACCAGATCTGTAATCTAATGTACGATATATCCCGTAACCCTAAACACCCACTGGCATATTTATTTCGTAAAACTGCTTCTATCCATTCATATAATACTCGCTCTTCTAAATCTGGCCATTTTAATCTCCCTTCAGTCCGTCTTGAAGTTGCCCACCAATCTGTTGCTTTTCAAGGTCCCCTACTATGGAATTCACTGTCTGATGACCTTCGAAATATTGTTGTTAAATCAATCTTTGCCAAACAACTAAAAAGGCATTTACTTGATCTATAATCGGTTACCATCATCCACTATGTCTTATTGGTCACAATTAACCACTCAGTCAAATTGATTACAATTATCGACTATGACACATCGGTAAATATTTATCCACTCTGATTCATCCATCCACTCTGTCTCATCGGTCGCATTTATCTACCTTGAAATATTGGTCACAATTTTTCCACTCTTACTCATCGGTTTCAATTATCCAGTCTGTCACATCTTTTAGAATTATACCCTCTGCGTATCATCGGTTACAGTTATCCACTTTGACATATCGACCTCAATTATCAACTCTGAAACTTATATTACTATCCTACTCATTACTCTAGAATGCCACCGTTTTTTCCCACTCCCCTCAATTTCACAGTCTGCAGTCTGGTCAGTGAGAAGGTCCTCGCGGGAGTACTCTGGGTTGGCTTCCCACAGTTATCATTCTCAGGTGTATAAGATGGTTACCCAATTCTTTGGTGTCATACCGCCAATCCACCCCCCCCCCCCCCCCTCGCAAATCAACTTGTTAGTAAAAGGTTACCCAGGCACAGCACTAGCTTTGCTATTGTGTCTAAGTAATCTCCTAAAATTGTAGGCACCAGTCAATGGCGATTGATAAACAATGACGTTTAGTAATTATATTACTATTCCATACAATTTTTGGTGCGGTGCATCTGTATTGTTTGTGAGGTATCTTGAAATTATATTGAATTATACACTCCCCAGAGGAAACTACTGTAAGTACTCATTTAGCTACTAATTAAGGATGCAAGGCTGAGATGCGACCTGGGCGAATGTGAATATAACATTACGATTATTCGTAGCATGTTAAGATTAATCGTAAATATATTTACGAACGATATTGTTCGTAAAAACAAAATATTTTTACTGCACTGTGAATAAAGGCATTTGCGATTAATCGTACTATTTTTACGATTAATTAATCGTATTTTATGACGAAAATTAAAATAAGCTGATGGAATAAAATTTTACGAACGATCGTTGTCGTAAATATTGATCGTACGTATTAGAAATCGTTCGTATATTTACGGCAACTCACGTTTGTGCCGTACCTTATCTAAATCAAAGTAAATGGCTAATATTAATATGTTTTAATAAAAACGTGGCCATTTTTTTCTTTTTTTAAATAAGTTAAGCTTTTTTATGGTAAATTCTACAATAATTTATTAATCATTAGCACATACAGTAATGTTTATTTAAGTATTAATGTAACATGTTGTATTATTTTACTTTTTTGCTCGAATATTCCCGAAAATCAAGAGTTAAAAGAACTTACATATTTTTTCAATGTAATGAATAATTATTTTAATTTTTACTTAAGGAGAGTAGTATACATTACATGGCCCCTCGACCAAGGTCACCCGTAGTCCATCATTACCATCCATTTCTGGTACTGCAGCCAATCAGAAGCCACCATTTCAACCTTTTGCAGTGGTCGTTATTATTTCAACCAATCAGATGTCAGCATTTCATCCGTAACCATGGTAACTTCTCAAGTTCCCGCTTATTCCGCTAGAGGCGTTATTAGTCACCCAACGCTAGTACTGCATCCAATCACCAACCTTTATTTTACAGGTGTTCGGGTGTCTACACTTAGCATCAGGTAACTTCTATTATTTTTCAAATCGCTATTTTTCACTAGTAACTAAATTTAATTTTGCAATTTTTCAGATAAGCATTATTAGTCACCCAACGCTAGTACTGCATCCAATCACCAACCTTTATTTTACAGGTGTTCGGGTGTCTACACTTAGCATCAGGTAACTTCTATTATTTTTCAAATCGCTATTTTTCACTAGTAACTAAATTTAATTTTGCAATTTTTCAGATAACAAAATATTCAACAGGGTTCGAACCCGGGACCGATATAACTCCTCACAACTCACCAATCACTCTTCCATCCAACCTCGAGAGAAAAAGGCGATAAATATCTGAGTTATACCATAGTCATTGAATTCTTCATCTTCATCACTGGTAGCAGATGTTTATAAATAGCTTCTAGTTCCTTAACATAATTACTATAGCGTAGAATACATTAATTCGACTATTAATAATAATCGATTTCTTTTATCGATGTAACTGGTCGATCAACTAAGTTGAATATAAGTTAGAATGACAGGGCTAGCATTGATCACGTTGCATCTGTTACACGTTACTGCTATTTCACTCTCTAACTCACGCTAATGTAATAAATTTAGCTGTACACGTTGCATCTGTTACACGAAGCAACTATATTCCTCACTGTAAGTCACTCTGTTTTATTAAAGCAAGCATATAAACCGAAGTTTTACATTCTAATAATCATTTATTTAGTTTTTATTTTTCAAAATAGTTTTCATTCTAATTATGGATTTATTTAAAAAAACTTCAAGCAATACTTGGAAATTTACATTTAATAAATATACCTGTAGTATTGTTTATGGCAAGTACTTTATATTACTCTCAAGCGATAGCAATGTAACAACGTGCTTCTCTTACCAGGATACACTCTACCTTCTAGACGTCTTAGAAATATTAATCAACCGACAAAAGGAATCACCAGTTTCAAGAGGTAATATTTATCCTAATATAGAATTTACAAGAGGAAAGTTAAATATTTCCACCTGTGTTATTACTGAAAACGTATATATTCAGAAGCAAGGCAAATGTCAAATTCTAAACAAATCACTCATTAATTTATTGCTTCAGAGTAAGACAGAAATATTAGAATTGTTATCACCACCACTCGAAATAATAAATCAGTGTTCTGTTGTTAATTTAACCAACCCATCTTTTGTTGGTTTTGTAAGCAAATATAAAGGAGCGACTTATATGGGACTATGGGAGATTTCAGCTAGATATTCTGATGCTATTGGTCTTAGGTATTATAATGGGTTTAACTTAACAGCATCGGAAGTAAATTCATTGTGGTATGAATGGAATTATGAAATTAGTAACGAAGGTGTCTTTTCAGAGCTAGATACGGACGATAAAGCTTTATCTGACCGACTTAAAGTAAAAATAAATGTACAAGAAAAAAAAGTAATTATTACAGACAAGGAAAGCAAATATTTACAGTTACATTACGATAAAGACATACCATATATAGAGTTTCTCTACGATATGATGTTAAATGTTTCATCAACTGATATAGCAGACGGTTTCGCGATTCTATATCCACCAACTTGGAAGTTTAAGGTTAATAAGTCATTTCCAGAAGTAGTTTCATCCACATTTAATCCAAAGACATACATCGAAGAGACCTCGAGTGATAGAAAGCGCAGATCTACATCTCAAACATCTTCCATTCCCAACAATGATTCTATACCTACAAAGAAAATAAAAGTTACAAAAGCAAGTGAAGAGGTAGCAGATTACAATAAGGAACATATAAAAACAGTATCAGATTGATTTATTATTAACTAGAGACTTTTCTTTTTCAGTTTCACACTGACTTGTAAAGGTAACTTTTTATCACAAAGTGTGATTATTATAAAGTATTTGCATGTAAAGGTGACTTTATTGAGTAAATATTGGTGATAGTTTATATTTAATGTGAGCACGGGATTAGGTATAAAACATTCGCATGTAAATGCATGAGTTTACACCACCATAATAAAACATTTGCATGTAAAACCTACTTTATCAATGAAAATTAAAAACGCATTATACATATCTTGGTTTAGACTTGATTTTATTATAAAGAATTCAGTTGTAAAAGCAACTTTATTTATGATATTAGTTTCCAATGTAACTGTTATTTATGATTGGTTGGTATAAGTAGAAACTTGAAATATATATATATATAAAGAGCTCAACTGATTCATTCGAGCTCATTCTGAAAATATTAAATTAATTAAAGTTTAGATATTATATTTTATTTGTGTTGAGTAGCTTATGAATTTTTTTGATTATATATATAACAATATTCATATTAATTTTAAATTGTTTTTAGGATAATAAAGAGATGGATAAACAATTGAAATGTCCATTTTGTCCTCTTCAAATTTCTAAACGAAATTATTTAACACATGTGAAATCTCATTTTGAAGAATACAATTGTTTTAATTGTCGAGTGAAATGTTCACGTGAAGAAATATGTAAACGACATGAAACGACTACAGGATGTAAAGAAATGAAGTTTTGCGTGTATGAAAAAACTTGCCCTACTTGTAATAAAGAGTATTTATATGAGAATTACTTACGTCACGACTGTCACCAACGTTATTATCATGTTAGACCACCACCACAACGGAACCAAAACAATACTATCGTATCTAGAAAAAGACTGAAATCTGGTCAAGGTTCATCAATTTTTAACATTGAACGAGCCGCACACGATAACCGTTTAGAAATCTATGTTTACAATCTTTCAAATGATGAAGATTTTCCTGATATTCATTCATCATTAATTAAAATTCTACCTCACATCCAAACTTTATTATTAGGAAAACTTAGCGAAATGAATGTACTTAGACCCTGGCTAGGTGTGAATATACTCATGTATCGATCACATTTTTCAGAGGGTGATCAAGAAGAAGCTTTCTATTTTAGTTCTTCAGGTGGTGCAGTTAATACCGTAGATTCACATGAAAGTTTTGACACATGGTTTGAGTATGTATTAGAAAAATTAATGCAAAAAATAGCCATGTTTAACACTCGTGGCTCAGGGTGGCGTGTTAAATCTTTATTAAGGGTTGAAATTAAAGTAGCTGAATCCAAGTGTAGGTCGTTACTATATAAGGGACACGGTTATATGGAGTTACCTAAGGCTCTACCAGTTAAAAAATGTGTTATAAATATACAAACGGCTGATAATGATTGTTTTAAATGGGCAATTATAGCTACAAAATTTAGTAGCAAAGTGAAGAACAACAAATATCGTACTTCGCAGTACAAAAATTATATGTGTCATTTTATTTTTGACAACGGGAACAAAGATTATCCAACAGAATGGCAGCTTGCAATTAAACTTTTTGAAAAACAGAATTCAGCATATATAATTAATTTATTACTCTACAACAACAATCGAGTATCTATATTAAGACAGGCACCATTTAGTAAAATCACTCCAGATA
Source organism: Nemertoderma westbladi (assembly GCA_032718475.1). Taxonomy (NCBI): domain Eukaryota; kingdom Metazoa; phylum Xenacoelomorpha; order Nemertodermatida; family Nemertodermatidae; genus Nemertoderma; species Nemertoderma westbladi. The sequence continues at coordinate 67,882 of JAUCBJ010000859.1, read as the reverse complement.
AAGAGTTATTGAATATATTACTTGTAAAAAATAAGAATACAAGTAAACAATCACATTATGTTTGCATAACTAACTTGAATCGTTTGATGAATACGAGAGCTCTTCATACTCGTGGTAGGAAATATTGTGAACGGTGTTTGGCGCCTTTCTACACCAATGATGTTCTAGAACGTCACCGTCTTGTTTGTTATCGAGGAAAAAGTCAAGTTGAGAAGCTACCATCTGAAAAAAGAACTCACATTAGCTTTAGAAATTTAGACAGAACATTACCAGCATTGTTTGTAATATATTTTGACATAGAATCTATTTTGGAGCCAGCCACCAACAGTAAATTTATTCAGAATCATATTCCATGCGCTGTAAGTTATTTAATTGTTCCTAGTGCCGAATTAATCAATCCACCAAAATTTTATTTGAAGACCTTTACAAAAACAATCGACAACAACTGTATTCAAGACTTTTTAGACTCTGTATATAATGACATCACCCAATTATATAAGTGGTCGGAAGACCACACAAGAGAGAGAATGATACTTAATGATGCAGATAAGTTAAGTTTTTGGAAAGCTAAAACTTGCTTTTATTGCAATGTTTTATTTAAGGATAAGTCTGAGAAAAACAAACATCACTCACATATTACTGGTAACTATATAGCGGCCGCTTGTAACGCATGTAACCGCTCTTTATCGTTGAAACGACACATGTATATACTCGCTGCACACAACTGCAATCTCTACAATTTGCATTTTCTTTTGCAAGTTGGTTTTAGCAATAATAAATATTCCGATTGGGATATAAAGGTAATCCCTAAAAATTCTGAAAGGTATATTTCACTAAGCATGCATATACCAGTGAAAGATGAAAAAACTAAGATCGAGCTACGTGTCTTAGACACATATCAATTTTTATCCTTTTCCCTAAGTACTTTAGTTGATTGTTCAACAAAGGATATAGACAGCGAGGATATAACATCAGTTCTACCAATTACTGAACAGCAAATGAAATATTTTTATCCAAATTTAAATAATGCAACAATTAAACGAAAAGGTATATTTCCCTACGAGTATCTGACAGATTTAAATAAATTCAATGATTCGAAATTACCATCAATAGACAAATTTTATAGTAAATTAACACAAAATACCTGTACACCCGAGGAATATAGTTTTGCCAACGCATCATGGAGTCAGTTTGACTGTGTGAATCTCAAGGATTATCTTTTAGCATACTTAAAACTCGATGTTTGTCTCCTCGCTGATATATTTGAGAACTTTAGGAGAGTGTGTAGACAAAACTACGAATTAGAAGTAGTTTATTATTGCAGTATCGCAGCTTTCACTTATGATTGCGCCCTGAAATACAATAAATGTAAGTTAACATTAATAAAAGATTACCAAACATATAGAGATTTTGAAGCATCTATTAGAGGAGGGGTTTCATTCTGTCGAAAGCATTACATAGAATCAAATATACCAGATACTGATAATTATGATCCAAGCAAGGAAGAGTGTCATATTTTCAATATAGATTTTAATTCCTTGTATTCTGGTAATTTAAGTAAAAAGCTACCTGTTTCAGGTTTTGAACAAGTCAACGTTACATATTTAGAGAATGCTGCTCCAGAAGAACTGATAAAATATTTAACAAATCTTGATACTGAAGGTGATATTGGGTTTTTCTTAATTTGCGATTTGAAATATCCCAAAGATATTCACGATCGTACATTAGAACTACCCTTAGCTCCAGAACATTTAAGTATAAATGAGACAATGCTTTCACCTTATATGAGGGAACAATTTAACAATGTTTGTAAACAAAGAGGCACTAATAGCAAGTATAAGATGTGTGCACCGAAACTTATGTTGACACAATTCGATAAAGAATTCTATCATGTAAATTTAAAACTGTTAAAATTTTATATAAAACAAGGTTTAATTGTTACTAAGCTCCATAAATTATATTCTTTCCATCAAGACTTTGTATTTAAACCCTATATAGATTTTAATATTAATCAAAGGCGGCTAGCAAAAAGTTATATTGAAACAGCTGTCGCGAAATTGCTGAACAATTCTTTATTTGGAAAAACGATAGAGAAGATAAGGGACCGATGCAACTTTCGTATCGCTAATAGTAAAGAAAAATGTGACCAATTAGTCAAACGAATAAATCATGAAAATTTCATGATTTATAACGATTCCTTATCGGGACATTTATTAGTAAAAGACTCTGTAACTCTCGATAAGCCGGTCTATATAGGTAGTACTGTCTTGGACTTGGCTAAATTGGATATGTATCAGCTGTATTACGATAAATTGCTACCTATTGAGAAAGAATTAAACTACCGAATTGAAATTGTAGCATGAGACACGGACTCTTTAATAGGTTGTTACTATAATACATCGCAGAATAATTTTTTAAAAGCCTTAATTAAAAATAATATTCTAGATACATCCAATTACCCCAAGGATCACCCTCTCTACAGCGATAAAAATAAATCCAGGCTCTATTACTGTAAAGACGAACTAGCCTCACGTGAAATTAAACAAGCAGTATTTTTAAGACCAAAATTATATTCAATTTTAGAATGGAATGATTCCAATATACGACGGGCAAAAGGAATAACAAGAGCTGTCGTGGATAAAAATATTTGTCACGAAGATTATTTGAGGGCATATTACGATAACGAAGAAATTTCCAAGGAAACACATCAATTTCAAAGTAAATTACACAAAGTGTATACTATAGCACGAGATAAGTTTGCTCTCAGCGCATTTGATGATAAACTTTATTGGGTTAATAAAAATCATTCGCTTCCCTGGGGTCACTATCAAACAAAGGTCGAAAAACCTATGAAAAAAAACAATATACCAATTTATCAGGAACCAAACAATGAACTATCAGATAGTCAATAAGAATGTAAGTTGCCAGCAAGTGTCAGCAATTAATTTGAAAGAATTAAAAAATCAATTATCTGGTAAACACATACTCAAACCAAATCAGTTTATATATAAGATATTTGGTGCCACATTATTAATATTTAAAAATGGTCGTATTACATTATTAGGCAGTAAGTATAATTTCCAAAAAGTAAAAAAACATATATTTGATAAAACTAGTATTAATTTGATTTTAAAATCTGTTAATTTATGTACTTATATTTTTAGTATTAAGTCTGTAGTCTATAGGTTATTGATAAACAATACAGGGTTTTATGTTGTCTTTGATAATGTGCAACTTCAAGTTATATATGAACCTGAAATTTTTAATAATTGCAAAATAAGAATAAATAATACCGTAGTCATTTGCTGCTTTCATACCGGTAAATGTACTTTAATGTGTTCACCTAGCAAATTTCACATTTATTACCCTATATTTAGTAAACTTGTTAATTATTTATTAATGTTTGGTGTTGTGACTTTAGGTGTTGGTGATTAGAAGGTGAAAATTAAACATTATTATTTTTCAATCAATCAATCAATCGGTAGTTAGGGAAAACTAACCTCGTTTGAATAAGCATGACTCTCACGGGTTGACTGCGTGCCTAGCTGCGTGGCTGGCTGCGTGCCGCGAGGCTGACTACATGACCGACCACGAGGCTGACTGCGTGCCGCGAGGCTGGTTGCGAGGCTGACTGCATGCCGCGAGGCTGACTGCGAGGCTGACTGCGTGCCGCGAGGCTGACTGTGAGGGTGGCTAGACGGCTGCAAGGTGGACCGTTTCCCTGCAGTGTGGCTGACTGCGCGCACATCCGATTGTAACTGGCTCACGATAAAGTATACATTGACTCAGTTTGTTACTGCGGGTACTGTTACATTAATACCCTGGTACCGGTACCGTACTGCAGTACAATGCTAATTAAAGGAAATCAGCATGCTCTATCTGATTATACTGTTACATCAAGAACAGCGACAGTACTGCAGTACTGTATTGTTTGGGTAGGTGATCTAATCCCTATATGTGAGAGCTACGCGTCCCTTCTAGGTTATGACAGCAGTATGCTAATCAAGGTTCGGGTAGACAGCAGTATCCTTATAGTTGAAAAAAAAAAACAAATGTTATTACATCAGATTACTGCTGTACTGATAAAATGGATGACAGTTGTAGATAGGAGTTGCGAGGTTGACCACATCCCTCGCAGTGTGGCTGACTGCGTACACATCTGATTGTAACTGACTCACGATATTGTATACATTAGCCTAGTTTGTTACTGCGGGTACTGTTACATTAATACTGTAGTACCGTACTGCAGTACAATGCTAATTAAAGGAAATCAGCATGCTCTATCTGACTATACTGTTACATCAAGAACAACGACAGTACTGCAGTACTGTATTGTTTGGATAGGTGATCTAATCCCTATATGTGAGAGCTACGCGTCCCTTCTAGGTTATGACAGCAGTATGCTAATCAAGGTTCGGGTAGACAGCAGTATCCTTATAGTTGAAAAAAAAAAACAAATGTTATTACATCAGATTACTGCTGTACTGATAAAATGGATGACAGTTGTGGATAGGAGTTGCGAGGTTGACCACATCCCTCGCAGTGTGGCTGACTGCGTACACATCTGATTGTAACTGACTCACGATATTGTATACATTAGCCTAGTTTGTTACTGCGGGTACTGTTACATTAATACTGTAGTACTGGTACTGCGGTACAATGCTAATCAAAGGAAATCAGTATGCTCTATCTGATTATGCTGTTACATCAAGAACAACGACAGTACTGCAGTACTGTATTGTTTGGATAGGTGATCTAATCCCTATATGAGAGACTCCTGCGTGTAATCCAGATCATGACAGCAGTATGCTATTGCTTCAGATTACTGCTGTACTGATACCAGTAGACTGTGACTACAGTGTTGGAAGAGTAAAACACTACCGGTGCTGATAAAGCGGATAACAGTTGTGGTTAGGCTTATAATAAATTATTGAATTTATCAGTACCGGTACCAACAGGTTAACACTACATCCTATACAGTTTATGTTGCATTTCTGACTAATATTACTAGTCAACTACTGTATGTGTTATTAGTTTGCGATGTATAGGATGTTTCGCAATACCAGTATATCTATATTAGAACGATATCGAGAATACTTACTGTACATGTTACGTCTACGTCATATTGTTAAATGTGCATGGTTAACCTACCGCGATTGACTCTTTTAGAGAACTTGTTGTAAAAAAAATTATATTTTATTATATTTTTATATTAACATCAAGATCATCACCAAAATAAAATTATATTATCCCATCACATTACATGCTTAGAGTAAACCTACAGTACATCTTCCACTGCAGTTATTTCTTTCTGTTTATCATCATCATCAGTCGCAGTTAAACGCTTTCTCATGAAAAAGTGTAGAGCCTCAAACCCCCCCAACGCGTTTTGCTGAGCAGTATCGCAGACAGTTATCCCTTATGTTTAAGTGGAACGTGCATTTACTTTCCACTGTAGTGAATCGGTCGTGAAATCGACAAGGGGTTAAATAATCGTGATATTGCTTATATATTCCCAATTTCTCCACCGAATTTGGCTCGAGAACATCGAGTTGGGAAACTAATATTGCCCGCTTCATCAACCCAAATACATGAATATTTTTTTTATATTTTAAATGTCTCTTCATATATTTTTTAAAGTCGTCTTGCGAAATGTCTCCATAGTTCCAGGGCAAGTGAGAAGTCATATCCCGTAAATTGTTTACGTGGGCAGCATCTAATGCTGATAATTTAATATTAGGTGGGCCTTTAATTAAAAACGTCTTTATATTAGTTTTGTTGTAATTAGAATCGAAAATAGCAAATTCTTTAAATACTACCGGATACTCTTTATTGTCTATCTTATAATATTGAAAATCAACAAAAATAATATTATCCATTTTATCTGATAAACAAAACTTAAATAATTAATTACAAAGTTTGTTGGTTTAATTTATAATAATTAACAAGCCATTTATATAATATAATTTCATTTATTTCCACATTATTTGTAAACGCACTCATTGGATAGATTGTGTGAATACGATTTACCAAATAATAAAGACAGTACAGACCGCATGTGGTCCTCCGGGGGTCTTGAAATTGTTTGCGTGTAGTACGCCACCTCGCGGAATTTTTCTCAAGCCATTTTTCGATGCATCTGTTTGGATATTTTGGTCCAAACGAGTCAAATACTTCGGCCTCATTATCTCGTATATATATCGCGATCCAATGAATCCCAGGCAGATGCTCTTTATCGGTATTTACTATTAACCCATAATCCCGCCGCTTATTATTATTATCTAATTTAGGTAATTTGTTAGCTGGAAACGCTCCCAAATAGTGACCACCCACTGGAAACATATCAAGGTCCTCTGTAGATAACATACTTAATCGATATGTATTTCTTTCCTGCTATTTAAACTTAATGATTGATCATAAATATTAAAAACGATTACATTTATGGTTTCAACCAACGGTTCGGCAAATCTTAATTTTAATTGGCCGTTAGTATATATCGAGGGTTGCGGATCTCTAACATACCCGTCGGCGGTTAGGTCCCAGGATAGGAGGGGGCAATTACCTAAGTAGGTTTCATGGTCTATATTATTACCTCCATAACCGTTAATATATGTATTAATGTTCTTCATTAATTGAGTATACTCAAAAATATATGTTCCATCTGTAAAATTAGGCTCGTATATTACACCCCCTACTGGAAGACCGTCTACAATCAGTTCCGCGCGTCTAAGGTTAAAATGTTCAAATTTCAAGGGATTGCAAATTAATTCTCCCGAATAAGCGTTATTTGTTATGAAGCCAATAATAACTAATTTGGGTTTTTTACCATCAAATATGTTTGTTTGGGTGTAATTTGTGGTTTGAGCGGGAATAGTAAATGTTGTCACCTCCTTTTTTTGGAATTGATATTCAATATCGTAACTCTCTAAACCTTTTAGGTGACTGCTTTCTATTACAGGATTAACCTCCATTCTAGGGATTAGAATCTTTATTTCATCTAATTCTAGTCGAAGATTTGTCACAGCGTTTGCGTTTGGAGTGATTTTAAAAATAAACGAATTTGATACTTTTCTAAAATGCATTCTTAAATCATACCCGGGTTGTATTATTTTAGTTTCAGTATCAAAATCAATCGTCAATCCACTTACAAATTGCATTTGTTTACTAAAGGCATCGGCAATAGGATGCGCGTTGGGATCAATTTCATTTCCATGCTCAGATAAAGGTTGATGAAAGCCACCCGCACCCAGTAGCCCATTTTTATCCTCGTAAGTTGTAAATAATAAATTGGATAAGTACGACTTGTAGAAATAATGGTTATTGCTATTTTCAACCTGCTTCTCATTAAGGTCTATTTTAATATCACTCCACATAGTTTCAGCTGGGTAATTCAGCATATATATATGAGAGTTTTCAAGTCGTCTATCCCAGCGTACAGTACATTTTGTAATTAATAACGCATCTTGCAGTTTCGTATAGAATTCATTGGATCTCGGTACAAGGAACGTGACCTCCCTAGATTCACTACGGAGATTAGATACGGGGTAAATTGTTTCATAATGCTTTGCTTTAAATTCAGTCTGTATTGGCTGTGTAGAAAATAAATCTAATTCCTTAATAATTGACATTATTAAAAAATACTTTTTTCGCAGTGTTTCAGTTTGCCTTTTATATTTCTCTTTTTACTACGTCGATGTTGTATGTTCATAGACATTGGTCTAGCGGGTCGCTTTAAATCTCTATAAACTTTTTCTACAACCGATCTTGTTGATGGTTTCATTTTATTTAATGCTTTATTAATAACCGTATTAGCCTGCTGATGTAAGACCCGCTTACCTTTTGGTATTACGTGTTGTCTCATAAATTTTGTGGTAAATGGTAAAGCTTTTTGTAAAACTTTTTTAGCTAATGGCTTACCAAATTTTTTCAATGTAGATAAAGCGTCTGTAAATATACCTTCTCCGTGTTGATTTGCCCGCATACCTCTAGGATAACGTTGAAAACGACGTTGTTTTAAGTTTGGACCAAATGCACCAATTTGTTGACCGTAAGGGTCAATATATGAACCACCACGAAAAACAGGAACTTGCGTCGAGCCTCTGGTACTTCTTCCGCCTTTAAAAACAGCAAGATTAGAGTCTGAACCCCCATATTGAGGTTTACTGTATCTTTGAAATAAATCAGAATCCATTTGAATTTATTCGTTTAAAGTGTAATGTAATAGAAGTTGTGCCGTATTCAAAATTCAAATCTTTTCCTTCTTTGTCTGTTATTTCAATATGAATGTATGTTATCTTATATGATTTTTTTACAGGGATATAATGAATTGTATCCTTGACAAATTCTTTATTTATTACGCTACCATATTTCACATCATCAGGTATCGCAACACGACGAAGTAAAGCTAAACCAAAATCGTTAATATATTGATTTTCAATTATATTAGTAGTCACGTACATGTTCGATTTAGGTTCTGGAATAGAGTTGGGTGGTTGAGGGCATAAAAATACCATCTGGTAAGCCTTTTCTCCATTTCCGATAACCTTTATTAAATAACCCTTTATATTATTTTTCGTCTTCAAAATAATTTTAAAATTTGGATTTAAATTCGCGCCGAGATTATTTTCAGTAATTCCAAAATAATAGGCTAATAGTTGGCCTATAAATAACTCTCGCACAGTTTTCCCTAAAATAAATTGCAATCTATTTTGCTGAGTATTTTCAACTATTTGTAATTTATCTTTCAACGCCCCTGTGTTAAAATAATCTATAATGTCATTGATACTGTAGAATAAACCAGATGGAAGTGTATCCTCAAAAATTTTTTTCCCTTTTTTTAATAAAATAACATTCTCTACATTGTTATACATGGACGGCAACGTTGCTAAGTAAAATATACTTTTTATACCTACCACCCAGTTTTCGTTTGGATTTATAGGTAAGGCGCCGTGGAAATTTATCTGATAATTACTAGCGCTATTGCGGGGAAAATCAATTGGACAGGAATTACTTGGTAGTCTAACGTAGAACTCATCCATCACCGCCACCCCGTATTAACTTAAGTGTTATAACAGTGCGACCTCCGCTGAAGTTAATTAATTGGCCTTGGCCGTCACGTAAAGTAATTAAGATTGTTTTTAGTTTTTTATTCAACAATGGGAAATAGCAAATGCTCTCGTATTCGTGATTAATATATTTTCGATTTAATTGCGTTAAAGGGCAGGTTCTTAAGAGCGGAGCTAAAGCGTCGCCAACAAATGAGCTCTTAATAATATCTGTGTATATGAAAATTGTATCTTTATTACGTGTTATATTTGTGGGAGCTGGAAAATCTAAAATGCCAATTTCCGAAATTTTTGGTCCACTATAATTTAAAATTAATATCGGTTGTTCTATATTGCTTAATTCATCTACTGTAGTGGTACTGTATATATCCCAATTTGGAATATCCGGATGATTCCGATCCAATAACGGTTTTAAGCCTAGAATTTGTATTAAATCGCCGCGTAGACTTAATTGTATTTTTTTCAACTTTTTAGGAAATTTAAATTTAATTCTAGAATTATTTGTATTAAAAATGAATTCGAAATCTCTATATTTCGCTTCAGAATTAAACAGTTTATTTATATCATCAATAATCACTTGAATAGAGTTATGCATACCAGGAAATAAACTATATAATTTGGCATCTTTTGCATCTACCCCGATTGACAGCGAAATTTGAGTTTGCAGCGTAATATTACTGTATGTTGCTTGATATTGAAGTTCGGCAAGTCCAATTTTGGCATTTGGACCAATATATAATTCTTCGGCTAAATCAACAGTAAACTCACTAGGATTATTATTGGGATAAGTGTTCAATGAGCTATCTGAAAGTAGAGTGATATATGTATCTGTGGCCATTATTATTATTATTTAAGCTCGCTCTCTCTACTTGACTCCTTTGTACATACAGTATAATGTTAAATTATAGACATCTGTGACCACGTTCATTGCCGCATCTTCTACAGTATATGCGAGGGATCAATATTTTACTGGCTTTATTTAAAGCGGATGAACTATAGATATAGTAATATCATTCGAGTTAATATTATTGATTAATTACGGTCATATGCGACCAAAATGAATTAATATACAGTATAAACCTAAGCTTATTGAATATGCTGTACCCAGGACTGTTTCTTGGATCCGATGAATCGGACTAAATATTCTTTCTTCCCATTGCGTACACGTTCTTTAAGTTTGCCAATATTTTTTTGTCAATTGCTAGATAAATATTACTATTCGGGTGGACCTTTTGGAGTTCGTGAGAATAAAATGAGCCCTTTATTATAGCTCCGGTGCTGTCCTTAATATCGAACATTACCGCTGGTACTCTATCCAACCTGACCCGATGAATAATAAATAATTCATGTGTCCATTGTTCTCGATAGCCTTTAGCAAAAGCAGTACGAGCAATAGATAATCGTACTGTATCTCCAACTTTAAATTTTATTTTCTTGTGATTTATCTGTCTATATTTCCCATATAATCTATTCATTAATTCAGTTTCATTAAATTTATTAACTTCAATAGGTGTCATTTGTATTGTTCTATGATACGACCTATTATAAGCTGAGATAAGCTTAGGTAAAATTTTTATCCAAATATTATTTCCCCTTTGCGTGAAAATTTTGAACATCTTTGTTTTTAAGGTTCTGTTAAATCTCTCGACAATAGCCGCCTTATTCACAGAATACATTACGTAATACTGTATACCTAACGTATCTAAATATTTCCTTACAGATTTATTTAGAAACTCAGAACCTTGATCCGTGGCGATTCTGTTTGGTTTTCCTTTCTGGAATATTTTTTGCAATATACTAATAATTTCAACACCCTTTTTTGTTTTCATACCATAGCCAAAAGCAAGCCGACTGAAGGCATCAATGCACATTAATATATAGTTATAATTATTATTTTGCGACTTATATTGCTGCATATCCACCAGATCTATCATATATATATCTTTTATGCCTCCCGTAAATATTTTAGATGTTGGATAATGTTGTCTACGTGGAGCGTGAAGGGTGTATGTCTTTTGTCTGCTCAACCATTTCTGGGCTTGCGCTGGTTTGATGTTTGCAGCTTTTGCTAATTTTGCAACACTTGCAAATCCCGCGGGGGATGAAGGATCTAAATAAATTCTTAACAGTTTTTTGTCTAAGCTTCGGCTTAAAATCGGTTTCATCTTGCGAGGCATCTTTTCGACAACCGCAAGTAATATGTATATTCAAATCTCTTATAAAGGGCATCACCGTAAGAACAACTGAAATTTTTTAATTATTTTCTTCGAAGTTGATGTTTTAAAGGGTTTTCTTTTTGTAGTATTTACTCTAGGTATATCTTGTGGTTTTAAATCAGCAGCTAACGGTTTACTCGATACTAAATATAATTTTCTAAATGTTACTCCCGTTTTAACCATTATTACCGTCCACGGTAAATTTTTTTCGCAATAGCAGCCCCAGCGGCAGCGGCACCGGCACTCGCGGCGAGTTTCGCACCAATGCCGAGTAAGGGTATTAGAAACAGTAGTATGCCTCCAGATTGATTGCTTAACTTTTTTCTGTAACTTGATATATTTTTTGTTTTACGGTTGAGTGATTTCAATACCTTCTTATAGCGGCGAATATTTCTAAATGAATGAGGGGTCAATTGTACATTACCTTTTAGAACATTTAATGCAGTATTTACAATGAGCCGTATTAATTCGTTACTGGCGGTATGGTTAATAAAATAAGTTCTTTGTTGAGGGGTAGCGCTGCGTAGAAATTCCAGTTCGTTACGATATTTCTGCACAATTCTATTCATTGTTGCAACATTATTGAAAATTGTTACAAAATATTAATTATTTATCATTATTATTATTATTATTTTCGCTACGTTTATAGTCAGTGTAATTTTTAATGTAACAATTATGATTACGAAATATATCAGATCTAAATCTTAAATGTTCGGGTGTTTCCTGTCGTAAATCAATTAAGAAATGTGAAAATGGTTGAATTGTCGCATCTTGATAGGAATCAACTAAAAATTTGGTCTGCCCTGGTAACATCTGCTTCGCGAAATTTAAAACCGATAGACTGTCTCTCGGATTTTTCATTAATACTAAAGTATGGCTATTAATTGATCTTGTGCTGTTATGCTTCCCACTGTAAAACATGTTTTGCGTTATAAAACAAATAAATATATTGGAATGATGAGCTACCTTAGTAAACAATACAGTTAAAGCTGTACTGGACTCAGTTTCTGTTAACAAATCATCTATAATTAATAAATCTCGACTATTCACTAAACTATCTATATTTTCAGGCAAGCCTTTGTAAAGGTGAGTAATACCAGGAATAGTCGGGGGATTGCTCCCGTAACAATACAATACTCGCAAGGGGGCTTCGTTGAAACAACCATTCTTGTGTTTAATTAAATTGCTTACAAAGGTTGACTTTCCGGAACCAGATGGCCCTGAAATTATCATACTTGTGCCCATTTGAAAGTTTAAATTATATGGACCTGAATTAAAGTCAGCCATTTATTATTATTATTAAGATATATCAACAATATAATATAATATCAATATCAATATCAATATCAATAAACCAACACCATTACTATGTATATAACAATAATTGATGCAACTACAATATTAGAGTACTGTATATTTAATTAACATATGACGCCACTACAGTATGTGACGCTCGCTGCAGCAAAAGGTGCTATTTCCAATTATAGTATAGACTGATGTAATTTCAAGCATGGTGAGCATCTTTATACGCGAAATAATGATAGGTAACATCGGCGGTTTGGAAATCACTTCCCGAAAATTTCGCGCTAATGATTTTTTTATGTTCGCTGCTAAAAAAATAAGGAATATAGTAGCAACAGCGTCGTACTACGTTTCTATAAAAAATATTCTCCAAGATTGTAAATAAATCTCCCGGATCATTACTTTTCGCAGAAATATAAGTTATATTGCGAAGCTCTTTCCAATAATAGGGTTGGTATCTTGCCAACTTTATATTAAACTTAGATATGGGTGCGCGACAAATAGGACAAATTTTAGAACAATAATTATTCATTTCGGAATATTGTACAATACATTGTACGCAAGTTGCATGTTTATTTTCACATTTATAATAATCTCGATGTTGTTGCAATAACTTAGAATAGCAAACTGGACATTTTTCATTTAAAATATCCATTTTCCAAATTTTAAAGTAAATTGAAAATAATTACCACAATACACAACAACAACAACAAACAAAACTGTTATACTGTATATACAAATACTACTACAATTTTCGATTATTTAAAAACAACAAAATTTTATATATAATCATAAAATATTTATAATATAGGGGGAAAAGTCAAGAATCAATGATATTATCAACATATTCAACATTATCCGCTGATTCTTCAGGTTCGACAAAGGATTCTTTTGAAATCATTACAATAAAGAAAGACATAATTTCGTAGGGGCTATGCCGATTTAGCCGTATTTCAAACTTTTCACCAGCTTCGTTGTATTGTGTAATAACAATAAACCCCTCTATCATGGATAATAGTAAGATGTTGGTTAATTTTCCCCCATGCTCAGCTTTCAGGTTGTAATCTAAAAGATGAATACTATTATCAGAAGCATCAATATCAATTGAGCTTAAAACTTTCCTGGCTTTTTCAGAAAATTCAATTTTATATTTATCATCTCCTTGACGGTAAATTGTATGATCAATAACAATATAGGCTTCACCATCTTCTGCGAAAAATGAATGCCTTACTATTGGCATAACCATATTGGAATCAGAAGACATTATCTAATTAATTTTATTGTAAATCAAACAAACAAAGTAAAAACTTTTTAAACTAAAACCATTACATACAAATGATTAATTGCGATTAAAGCAAGAGATTATATATAAGATATTTTCAAAAATAATACAGGTCTTCAACTGAAAAATAGCCTAAATTCGGTTTATTGATTGGTTGATTAGCCGGTAGGGAACTACTGGATAATCAAAAAAAATTATTGCGTAATAATAATCACTAATACTCGTATACGCATAGCTGGAACGTGACGGAATCTCATGTATCATACTGAGTGGTTGGTTTGTTGGTTTGGCGACGGTTGTCGTGGAGTTGGCAATCGATATAATATAATATATGCATGATGCACATAGTTGGTGGCCACGTCGTCACCATATACAGTATACAGTGGTGGTGGTAACGTGGCAGTGGCGGTAACGTGGTGAAAAGGTGAATAACCGTAGGGTTAGGCAAACATCGCTGTTGATTGGTTGGTTGAGTGGGTAACAGCTGTGGATTGAGTAGCAATGGGATGGGGGCTAGCCATGCATCGTGAGGTTAGGCTATGTGAAGATGAATATGCAATGGTTGGTGAAAAATTGCGATTTGAAAAATAATAGAAGTTACCTGATGCTAAGTGTAGACACCCGAACACCTGTAAAATAAAGGTTGGTGATTGGATGCAGTACTAGCGTTGGGTGACTAATAACGCCTCTAGCGGAATAAGCGGGAACTTGAGAAGTTACCATGGTTACGGATGAAATGCTGACATCTGATTGGTTGAAATAATAACGACCACTGCAAAAGGTTGAAATGGTGGCTTCTGATTGGCTGCAGTACCAGAAATGGATGGTAATGATGGACTACGGGTGACCTTGGTTGAGGGGCCATGTAATGTATACTACTAAGGAGGTAGCCACCCTAGGGTCAAAGTTTCATACTGTATATTTGATATTTTATTTCATTTATAGAGTAGAATTTAATGAGTATTTCAAATCTGAAAACGGCTTTACTAGAGATATATAATTTAATTTTAGAGTAATCGTGGAGTATCTCTGTCTATGAATCTGACCGTCACAATGTATGACGGACAGCCAGACAATCCGCCTAATGGGGTGGGTATGAAACTTCTGTAGGACAAACATCGATTATTTATTGAATTCCTCTCCCCCTATTACTGTAAAGTCTAAAGTCTATTTATTATTTATTGCTTTCGTTCTCAGTAGTAGTGACAACCAGTTATACTAACATCTGTAAATAAAGTTCATTAATAACAATATTCTCAACGAAATTGGGCTTAGTCTGGCTCAATATTCGCCTATCACGTAGTGATATGAACGGTACGTGTGTGTATACAGTACACCATCCTATCCAACGTTATTAGTGATATATAGCGACAGGGTTGGAAACTGGACGCAAATCCCGTCTTGGCGAATTAATATCCCGCCTCAATATTAAATTCTAAATTTAGGGAAAGGATCAGGTTACAGTGGCACGTTATCTTAACCAAAATAAGAAACTAAACACAATAGAACAGGCTACAGTTTTATTTTTGAGTGCAATCAGCGGTTATTTGCGTCGAATTTTCCTTGGAGAGGGTTGAATTTTTATTGCGACCAGTTCCCTCCCTATCTGGATATATAATATAACGAATTACAAATGGTTAGTTATATTTGCAATAAAAAAAATAGTACTTCTTAGAACATGATGGTTCAGTTTTAATAGATTATTATTTAGTGCACATATAATGAAATCTATACACGACAGTGCATTGTGAATTGTGCTATATTATTGATTGATTGTGATAAGAACATTATTACAGTTTGAATGATACTCTACATTATACATAGATACATAGATACAGTTAATATACACAGATTTGCAATAAATATCGAGCTCAATATTGAGCTGAGAAGTACTTGATAATTAACTGCATAATGGCTGAATTAATTATTAATAATGAAAGTGAAATTCTCGAAAATTTTTTAAATTAAAAATAAATAATTTTTTCATCTATTTTTGTAGTGTCATAGTGGAGAGGCTTTCATGTGGTGACATCGGTTTTCATCATGGAATGATTTTTTTCATCACTAAAACAGCACTTTTCAACAACAGAATTTAAAGCTAATATTCATTTTCTCAGTTTGTAGATTCCTAAATTTTTCATTTTTCTACTTTTTATTTTTCATTCAATTTTCATCAAAGAGAAACCAAAATATTTAACAGTTTTATGGCTAAAATCATGAGTATTTCATTTGTAAAACATGGCCATTTGGATGTTCTAGAATCGATATTGTAACTGCAACCCTTTGTCTATCTCAAAATATATGATCCTCAAAATATAGTCCGAAAATACTAAGGACCCCCTATAAATTCTTCAAAAACAACAATTTTGTTCTGAAGTTGTCATAAAAGATCACCTACATGTCCATGGTGCAAAACTTTTGGACCGATAACTTCAACCAAGGTGGTATTACACATCTTTCTATATGAGATAGATATATTACATAAAAAAGCCCGAAAATTACTTTTAAATATACAACTTTTGAAAAAATACCGATAGTTCAAAGTAAAAGATCACAGATCATTTTGTTAAAGTTTCAGAATAATAATTATAAATAAAAAAAAGATTTTGGGCAATAGTCCCATTAACCCTATCTGGCCCGTATTTTTCAACGTAATTGCCCCCCCACCCCCGGGGGGGAGGGGGGGGGGGGGGGGGGGGGGTCATTTTAGAAATTTTTTAGATCAAAAATTATTTTTAGTTTCGTTTCGTTTAAAATTACAATTTTGATGGTATAAGGGTTTTCGAGGTCGCTGAACACTCTAAAACTTGTTAAAAATATTTTCTGGCAATGCAACAATAATTTTTGGTGCAATTTTGGTCCCCCAGAACAAATATAAGTACAAGTAAAAAAATGTCAAAATAAAAAAAATGTTCTAGAGGTCCCTGATCACGATGAAACTAGCTATAAATATTTTTGGTAATGCAGACCCAATTTTGGTGCCACAAGTAACACAAAATTATAAATTGTAAAATGTTGCCTTTGTTTTGGTAATTCTGAAGCTGTACTGGTCAATGTACGATTAAATAGTCGTGGTACAGTAACGCAACTATCTGTTTTGGTGCTTGTCTGGGGGACGAAAAATACAAGAAGCACAAAATTTCATCCGGCAAATATCGAATTTGGTTGGATAATACGATATTTTTTAGTGTCATATTCGTGATCAGCGTCCCAGAACACCCAAAATGTCTAAATAATCAGGGTAATTTGGTAATGATATTTGATCATCAAATTTGTGCTACTTGTATTTTTCGTGCCGCACCTTGTCACATATCCAAAAATTCCCTCATCAACAATGTAAGATATATTTCAGTGTCATATTCGTGATCCACATCCCAAAAAAACTATATGGTCATAAAATCAATTTGATTTGTGGTTATTTTTCATCATTTTTCATCATCATATTTGCACACTACTTGTATTTTTCGTCCCATAGGGCACATTCAAAATTACCAAATTTTCGAATGTTATATTTGAGTTCTACAATCGTGATCAGAATCCTAAAAAACCTTTAAATACCGCAAAAAAAATTAATTTTAGTGAACGATAATTTTTTTTGAAAATTTCAACACGAAAAATACTGGAGATGGGTGCCAGAAACAAACGGTCCACAGCACGAAAAGTAACATCGCCATGTAAATGGCGTTTGCTCTGTTGGATAGCCCATTAAATGTTAGAAAATTCACAAAATCTTGGTTTTCCCACAAACCTGACTCAAAGATACAGATAAATTACAAAACAATTTCTAAAATGACCCCCCGGGCCAAATAGGTTTAAATAATATATATAATTAAATTAATTAACAATGGTAATTACTACCTAAATACCAATAAAATAAATAGCGTGACATGGAAAAAATATAATCAACAACCTACACTAGTGGTTCACACGTTACTTAAAGTACCTTCTTGACAATAAATTATTTAAAACAAAAATAATACAGTATAGTAAGTCTAAATATAATGGTCTAAGGTTTGCAAATAAATTTTTTCATGTATGACTAATTGCAAGGATTGTTGAATTTCAGTTTTGCGTTTCATGTTTTAATCCAGGCGAGAACAGCTCTGTGGAGCGTTGAGTAAGGAAGTACTTTCAAAATTTATGTGAACTCGTATCACAAACAAGAATTGATCACTATGAAATGCCACATTATTTAATATGATAACATCATATTTTATATATAAGAAACTTAAGTACGATATAATTTTTTCCACATTAAATATTATATCATATTATATATCTGATATAATTTATTGACGATGTGTCCAAACCAAAATAAACAATACAATATAATAATATGTCACCACTCCATCAAAATAATTATTGTATATTTCTCATAGTTGTAGTACATGATGTGATCTGTTAATCACTATGGTTGGTCGACTCTCTCCACTGACTGTATTTTATCTCCAGCGCCGAATTGTGCGTCATGTAAATTTTCGTAAAGGCATACGTACTCATTGTCAGCATTCATAGTGTCGCAGTCAAATTCGTACAATAGTGCTGCGTAATTAATACTAGAAAATATAAAAATATAAATTGGTATGTTGATAATTTTTGACAATGTTAAATAAGTAACGATATCAGTGTATATGGAACACTGCAAACAACTAAAATGCTCCTTTCCCTTGCGCGGCGGTTAAAATGTAAGGCAATGGTGGAGCCAGAGTAACTCCTAAGTGTGGTCACTCCATAAATTAAAGCTATTAAACCCGGAAATGGGGGGGGGGGGGGTGGGGGGGCGGGGGAGCGGTGTTAGAGCAAATCTCATTAACCCGCTGAAGACCGTTTGCCTCAGGTTACATCCAGGAGCGTTTGGGTCAAATTGACCCACGGTATATTATTGATAATATTATCAATCAAAATGAAAAACAGTGAGGTTTTATCAGTGTGGAAACTCATTTGCGACTTACGGGCAAGTTACTTAGGCTATTTACATCCGATTTGGTTTCAATAACGAGCGTAGCGAGTGACACAACGAAACGAGGGTTTCTCATTTTGTTCAGATATGAACTGTACATAGAAATGTTGACAACTCTACCTGAACAATAAGCGTGCGTATCAATATGAGTTTCATAATATCATTTACTTAAGTACTCAGACTATTTACATCAAACTGGGATTGAGTATACTGATATACGTGCAGTACTGACGTACTGCCAATATACAATTGCCAATTACTGAATTTATCTGCTTAAAGTGCTGAACTGCATACCGGTAGGAAAGTGTTAGCCTACTGTGCAAGGGATGAGTGGTCCTGATTCGGCAGGGAGGCGCTCCCCGTTGGCCTCTCAGCCGCAGTCGGGGGCCATGGATGTTGCTCCAGAGGACAGATCGGGTATCACCATCGTGAATGGGTGTTTAGCTTTGCTAGTCCAAGGTTTATACTCTAGCTGTTCTGCAATGGTACAGGAATCGTGTTTAACTCGGTACACTCCCTCGGATATTCTTTTTGCGAAAGACAAACTGTTTAATTATTGTGGATTTGATCCAATCGAGAGGCAGGATTCCGCGGGACGCACTGCGGCAAAGGCGAATGTAAGTGATATGTTTGATAAAGTAAGAGCAATGGATATGAATGGAAGCATGCCTGTAATAGCAGTTGAGGCATTGGAAGCCTTGTCTCTACCGAACTTGATTATCCAGTCAGAAACGGGGTTACAAGTTAAGCAGTCACGTCTTGAGGAGAAATTTGACCAGGGTTTACGGTCATTGCAGAAAGATTTAGTCGAGAGAATGCAATCATTGGAGAAACTTGTGATGTCGACTAAATCGACAGAGTCACAAATACCGGTTCGGTTCAGAGATCCGCCATCGGTAGGGCGGGAATTCCCACCGTTACCGGTAAGTAGCATTGATCAAAACAACAGACCAGCAATTTATTTCCCGTATCGGGAGGCTATAAGCAAAGCGTCAGCCCCTAACCAAGTGGGTAGTCCAGTTATCCGTGGACGGGAGTCACAAGATACTCGTCCGAAAGTGCTCGCGCAGAGGTTATATTCTCCAGCCCCACCAGGGCGTTATCCATTGCGTCATCCTCCATCCCCGGATGTAAAGACCAGAAATATGTACACAGTATTGGATGGGCGCTACAGTGGCCAAGGTCAAGGAAGCACTAAGCACCCCCGGCAGGCGTCTACTGGGGATGGTGGTGGACAAGTCGATTACCAACAGGATGTCAAAGAGATACCAACTCCGAGGCGTCGAATAGATGATGAGGGTTATAATCTCGTCGAACGGAAGCCGAGGCTGCAGCGGCAGCATGTAATTGGTACGGGCGGAGGATCCGCTAGTTCATCTGGGGGAACCGCTCGAAACACTCGTGCGGCCCCAGCACATATATATGTGTTTCGCGTTCACATCTCGGTAACTCTGGCGGATATGGTGGCGGATCTGGCTGAGATGGGGATTACTATCAAAGAAGCAGATATAGAAAAGAAATCTCACGACGAATCGTGGTCGACGTCGAATGGTTTTCAGATTGCTGTTCAACGGGTTGATTTAAAGAAAGCGCTCGATCCAGAGACGTGGCCATCCGGGGTTTGTGTTCGCGAGTGGCATTACAGCCGCTTTACACCAGGTTACGGCGGTCAAGATAAGAATCGGGTTCCTAAAGCAGGATACGGCGGTCGAGATAATAATCGGGTTCCTAATGCAGGATACGGCGGTCCAGATAATAATCGGGTTCCTAATGCAGGATACGGCGGTCCAGATAATAGAGCTAGATATGCGGGATACGGCGGTCCAGATAATACAGCTAGATATGCGGGATACGGCAGTCCAGATAATACAGCTAGATATGCGGGATACGGCGGTCCAGATAATAGATATGCAGGATACGGTGGTCCAGATAATAAATATGCAGGATACGGTGGTCCAGATAATACTAGGGTTCCATACGCAGGTTCCGGTGGGCCACATAATACTCGGGTTCCTAATGCAGGTTCCGGTGGGCCAGATAATACTCAGGTTCCATATGCAGAGAATGCAGGTTCTGGAGGTTCAGATAATACTCGGGTTCCTATTGTTGGTCCCAGGGGTCGAGATAATACACAGGTTCCTAGCGCGAATTCCAGTAACTAGTAAAGTTTGGTATATATTTTTCTTTTAAATATTTTATACAATGGATACTTCACAATCACTACACAATGGTGCATTTTGTATGACGTCATATAACAGTACTGGTTTGTCACCTGATAAACTTGACTTTATCAATGTATTATTAGCTGGAAGCGATATTGTCTGTATTCAAGAGCACTTCTTATTGCTTGATAATTCTTATAAGTTTACAGCAGCTTTCCCTGCATTTAAATGTTTAATACAACCTGCGCAGTCTAGCACAGTAAATGAAGTATCTGCAGGTAGGCCTAGCGGCGGACTCTGCTTTATTTATAGGCCATCTTTGTCTAAATATATATCTAGAATTAACGTTACGAATCCCCGATTGCAAGCTGTACGAGTTGAATTGCCCAATGTTAACCCTTTTGTGATAATTAATTGTTATTTTCCAGTAGATACGCGGGACAACATTAATGTATCAGACGATTTGCTTACTCTTACCAATGATATCAAACATACTATTTTATCGGAGCAGCTTTGTAATGTTATACTTGCAGGGGATTTCAATGCTGATTTTTCGCGTGTATCTATGCATGTTCGTGTAATTAGTCAATTTTTACAGGAATTTAAATTAGAACGTCTATGGGATTTTAATCCTATTGATTATACTTACACGTGCTACAGAGAACAGGCATCTTTTCATTCAATTTTAGATCACTTTTTCAGTTCGAGTAAATTGGTAGAAAATGTTACTGATTCTGGTGTAGTACATTCTGGTGCTAATTTATCTTTTCATGACCCAATATTTTTGAAGTTGAAAGATAGTGGTGTAGATTTACCACGTGTTAATTATAGCTCAGGGTAAAATTAAATTTAAGCTAGCTACTATTGAACAGGAACATGACTTTGTAAACAATCTACATAATAAATTGGATGACATTGAGGTTGAGTCAGGTTGTATAACATGTGATAATATTTTTTGTGCGGACCTTACTCATAGACTGTTTATTGAAAAATATGTTTTAGATATTCTTGAATGCATTGATATCAGCTGTAGTAGTTTAAATAATAATTATAATGGTGAGCCCCGTGCTACTAATAATGGCCCTAAACTTTCCGGTTGGTCGGAGCGAGTTAAACCATTTAGAGATGAAGCTATCCTATGGCATTCCTTGTGGGTCTCAGCGGGGTGTTCAAATGCTTCACAAAATAGTCAGCTTTTTCACATGCGACCGGTGTCTCGCGCGCAGTATAACTATGCCGTCCGATTGCTCAAACGTTCAGTAGATAATGTGCGTCGAGATAAACTCCTACAGGCGTGTTTAAGGAATACTAGTGATATATTTAAAGAAATAAAGAAACTTAACGAACACTGTGACTTCGACCATTGATGGTTGTACAGACCCACAATCGATAGCCGACCGATTCGCCAGTATATATTCGGATCTATATAATCAACCGTGTGATTCCGATTTAGAGTTCGTTAGATCGCAGATTACCGATAAACTCGAAGGATGTGATTCAGCTGATTTCCCGCATATCACTCCGGATTTGGTCAGTGAAGGTCTACATAGGCTAAAAAACTCTAAAACAGACGTAACTCCTGTATTTGGATGTCTTCTCGATCTATCGAAAGCCTTCGATATGGTTGAATGGTGCAAGCTATTTCTAGAACTTATTAAGAAGGGGTTTTCTCCTTTTTTCTTACGAACCCTGCTATGGATCTATAGTAATCAAACATGTTGCTTTTATGCTCTTCCATATTGGGACTACGGTTTATGGTCAAGTTATGCGAGGAGTTCGCAACCGAAAACCATCTCGTGTTTAGTACAAACCCGAATCCGGATAAATCCAAATCCAAATGCATTCCTTTTGGGAGAGTGTGGTTTAAACCCACAGCGTCAGTAGTGCTGAACGGGAGACCACTTCCTTGGGTCAGGGAGGCGTTGCATCTAGGAAACATGTTAGATTTCCAGAACACAATGGAGTCTGATATTATACGAAAACGGGGAAAATTTATAGGAAAGCTCAATGCACTTAGACAAGAATTCTATTTTTCTGATCCGTATGTTTTGAGTAAAATTCAGCGTATTTATTGCACATCCTTCTACGGTAGTAATTTATGGGATCTTTTTTCTGCATCGTGTACTCGTATATACAGTTCATGGAATATTAATATTAGGATTATTTTCAGATTGCCTTTTACATCACATAGATATATTGTAGAAAATTTAATGCAGTTTAAACACCCCAGTATTATGTTATATTCACGTTTTATAAGATTTTGTACCAGTTTAGTGCAGTCTGAAAAATCAAGCATTCGTTATTTAGCAAAATTATTTTTATATGATTGTCGTTCGCGAAGTGGGTGCAATTTACGTTCTATCGCAAATCTGTGTAAAATACCTCTCATTACCTCGATCAATGTTACGCACGTTAATAAGTTGAACTACGTTCCTTTTGATGTAGCTGATAGATGGAAATTAGAATTGTGTAGGGAATTAATTAATTGTCGTTGTAGCAATATTGATATACCTGGTTTTAATGTTGATGAGATTACTGATATCCTTAATTATATTACTATGTTAGTTAAATATTCTTTATATTATTGCCTATAATTATTTGTTCGATGCCGTGTCATTTACTGCGTGTTCTGTCAGTTATTCATTACATAGGCCTGCGTCATTAATATTGTGCTACTTTACTAATAATATGTCTACGTACCGTGTACTATGTTTATTGTTTATTGATACGTACGAATATCAATTAAATTAAATTAAATTAACGAGCGAAGCGAGTGACACAAAAACCGAGTCCACTTTAATTGAATATTTATTCCTAAACAATGAGAAAACATTTGAGTGGCGCTGAAAAGGCTAAACAACTGCGACAAATGATAATCTCTGATAGCACCTTACTCCCATCTGATATACATTTACATATACTTGTATAGAAGAATTCTAGAGATAATATTATTTGTTTCCCAAATAAATAGTGAAGTAAATATATCATAAATATGTTACTACTAAAGCTACGGGACCTAAACACTACAGGATCTACTGCTACTGACCTAACTCAGTAACTGCCTAAAGTATACCGATTTGGACCTATTGCAACCAGGCCGTTTTGTACATATTACCCACAAAAGAGATTCTCAAAAATGTTTCCATTTTGCACACAACTGTTATATATTAGCCCAATTTATTAATTTATAGGCCTATAGGCTAATGACAGAATGACTACAGGTTGCCGGTAGGTGTATGCCTAGACAGCTTGATTATACAGTATATTTACGGCAATATAGCCAGACACCAGTTCTGGTAGCTTTAGGTCCTGGCAACCTGGTAGCATTAGGTCCGGAGCATTAGGTCCGTGGCATTAGGTCCTGGCAGCCTGTTAGCGTTAGGACCGAGCCATTTGGTCAGTCTGCCTCAATAACCAGGCAGGTTAGTAAAGGAGAAGGTTATAGAGGAGAGTTGAAAGTAACCAAAACAATAAACGAGAGTTATGAATAATTTAATATAATGTGTTACAGGAACTAAAGTATACCAGTTTGAACCTAACTGTACATTACCACTGACTAGGCCTAATTAGAAGACGTTCCATACAGGAAATATGGTTCATGGATGATACTAGGTTTCCATATTACACACACACACACGCACCGACATACAAACAGACATACTGTACAAACAGACGAATTGACTTTTCAATGTTGTTTAACATCGCCCTGACTTGGAAAATTGATGTGTTTACAGAATTCGACTTTGCAAAACTGTTATTTATGAGTAAAACTACAATGGGTCATTTTGACCCAAACGGCCCTTGGTGTTGCCTAAATAATAAAAGTCAAATTTAAAAAAAGTGTTAAAGTAAAAGTTGTTACCCGGTTACATTTGGATAGAGTATAAAAAAGTAGGAGAATTCATGAAATATTGTAAACCCAATCATTATATTGAATTTGTACAGTACATGTCAACTTCATTTTGGGTAAATTTGACCAAAATGGTCCTCGGCAGGTTAAGATGATTTAACATTATATGCTCTTATATAGAATATACTGCGAGTATTCTAAATCGAAAGATTCAATGTTCAATGAAAAAAAATTACGAAGTAAAAATTTGCCAAGAAAATCATATTTGTGTCAACTTTAAGATATTTTAGAGGTTATATTTGAATTCAGCATCCCAATTTTAGTGCATAGAGCAAGTATGTGACTATGATTACTATGACTTATGTCATAGTGAACAATAAACACTGCAAACAACCAATATGCTCCTTTCTCTTGCGGTTTAACTTCAAGGTGATGGCTGATGTTGGAGCCAGACTAACTCCTAAGTGTGGTCACTACATAACTTAAGGGGGGGGGGGGGTGTAAAAGCTATTGCGGACATAACAAGTCATTTTTCCCCGCAATGCACAGTGTAGGTGCTTTAGCGGACATAACAAGTCATTTTTGCCGCAATGCGCATAATACTCTAAAAGATTGGAGCTCAGATGACGAAATCTGTCAGCTGGTTTCCTGTAAACGTGGAACCTCTTTGTCCTAGTCAGCCAATCAGAGCGATTTTCATTTTATGTTGAACAGGGGCCTATGGAAAACCGCGCAATGCATTACGGTCTTTGTTTACCTTTCTGAGCGAGAGAACTGCTTGGAAATCTTCTGTACTTCTGATTTTGGAAGTTTCAGACTTTGGCCTAAACATCTGATGGCTTTGATTACAAGAACGTAAATCTATTATCTGCTCATAACACATAAGTACTGTGCACGACTGACTTACGTAACACATGCTGATTGTTCACCGCATTAATTTACTTCTGTTATTAATTGTTGTTATTTGTTGATGTATATTGCTGATATATTTGGAGAATACCGATGAATAATCATAAAACCCCCAATCTTCTTGATTACTGAAGGTGAGAGGAACAGGTTACCGGTAGCAACTGCGACTTACATTATAGTGGTTTTTGTGTGAATTAAATGCTATTTCATAATCCCTACAAGTGTCAGTTGCGATCTTCCTTATATATGATTAAATTCAGTGACGGTCGGCAGATCAGTGTGAAGTAATGTGAAGTCGTGTGAAGTAGTGTGTTTGATAATAAAGCATCTCCTAAAGAATGCGCTATTTACGAAACTCAGTAGCCATCTAGTTGTGATTAGTATAAGTCATAACTCTGTTTTTATACTTAAAGCGCCACGTCCTAAAGGAACTGTTAATATTTCCCCGAAAGTAAATATATTTGTCAGAGATTATATAGTAACGATCAATCGAATAATACAGTAGGTCTGCACCGCAATAACTTCAAAGCACCCGAATCCAGTCTCCCTTAACTGTGGGTGAATGATTGCGCACAGACTGGCTTCGGCGGATGTAACTTCAGTACATTAAATAATTGGTCTAGGCTAAAGTCGATTTATAAACAAGAAGACAACTAAAATTGGCAGGTTAAACTGCTAAAGGTCTAAAAGCGCGAACAATAATAGATTTAGTTTCTTTATTGCACCGTAGGCAATAAAGTCGAAGGTACCGGCCGAACGGTAAGCTGTAGGCCTAACTGCCCAACTACCCGAACCGGTACTTACAGGTATAACAGTATTATTCGATTTTGATAATTATATACCAGTAGGTCTTGATATTTAATCAGGGATGGCCGCCCTGGTTTTTTATTGGGATTTTACTTATTTCTGTCAGTTTTATTTATCTGTAAGTGTAATATTGAGCAGAAGGCGTGTAAGCCTGCTCAGATTGTATAAATAATTTGTAGGTTGGATTGTTGTCGGACTGTTGTTACCAAAACAAATAAATTGGTGCCAGTTCCCAAGAAGGGCAACCTAACACTCTATGGTTCTTTTCGGGGAATCTCATTGATCTCGATTGCTGCAAAGCTATACAATAGGATTCTATTAAATCGCATCAGGGATCCCATTGAGAGACTGCTCCGTGGAAATCAGAATGGGTTCCGTAAAGGTCGTGGGACTATGGAGCCCATTTTGGCACTTAGAAGGATAATTGAAGAGTTATCAAAAAAGAAAGACAGGCATCTGACTGTTATCTTTGTTGACTTCTTCAAGGCCTTTGATTCAGTCTCTCGCTCATGTATGTTCAGCATACTTTCATTATATGGGATTCCTGATGAAATTATTGCAGCAATCAGATCAGTATATGATGGTTCGACAACATTTGTGTCTACTGTTGACGGTGAAACAGAACCATTTGAAGTGTTATGGGGCATCCTCCAAGGAGACACACTTGCACCATTCTTGTTCATTATTGTGGTTGACTATGTTCTACGCATGTCCTTAGATCATTATAATGATGATGGGGTGATGATAACTCCACCTACTGGCTCCAGAAGTCGAGGAAATCCTGCCAAGTACCTAACTGATCTAGACTTTGCTGATGACTTAGGAGTACTCTCAGAATCATTAGAGGGAGCCCAATGGCTCCTCAGCTTATTAGAACATGCTGCTTCTAGTGTTGGTCTTTTTATTAACTCCAGAAAGACCAAAATTCTGACAGTTAACTTTGAAAGTCCTCAGCAAGTCTCTGATCAGATGAGCATAAGCTCAAAGGATGGTATGCTTGAGCATGTGGACGACTTCTGTTACCTGGGATCATGGATCCGGAAGTCAGGTGAGGACCTTCGAATACGTAAGGGAAAGGCATGGGCAGCCTTGAATAGGCTTTCCAGGATTTGGAAGTCACCGAGAATTAATCGGAAACTTAAGGTCCGATTATTTAGAGCAGCAGTAGTTCCAGTACTCCTCTACGGGAGTCCATGCTGGGCTCTAACTGCTGAGGACACCAAATCTCTGGATGGCACATTCACAAGAATGCTATGCCGGGTTCATTGTGTCAAGTACAATGCACACATCTCCAACCAGACACTATATAACATTGGAGGTGTCTCATTGGTTCCCCCAAGCTTGAGACTAGAACAAAATCGCCTCCACTTTGCAGGACATTGCTTTCGCCGTGAGGACCAGCCAGTGCATAATCTTGTACTTTGGCAGCCTCATGGAGTGAATAAGCATGGTGGACAGCCCATGACTTTCTTGAGATGCATCTTAAAGGACACTGGCCTTAAAGATGCGGATGATCTAGCAAATGTCATGGGTGATAGGGAGTTGTGGCGGTGCAATTTTGTTGACAAGCCGGCACAGCATTCTTAAAAATGCAGCTGCAATGCAGCATGCCGATCCTAGTAGTAGTAGTAGTAGTAGTTGTTAGGTCTGAAGCGATTGCAGTGTGTGTAGAGTGTATGTCCGATAAAGTGCTAGTTAGGAAGGTGGGGGCATCCAGTGTTGTAAGTTAAATCCCCCCGAAAGAATAAGTCGTACTACTCGGTTAGACGCCTACTAACTAACCATTTCGGAGTCTGCATATACTGTATTTTATTTAGGCTTGACAGTAGTCTGCCAGCATTTGGTCTGTATTTTGTTTGTATAGTCTGCACGGGTAGCGTAATATTTATTATTCAGAGTCTATGCGAGTATTCGCAACCTACAACCCCCAAGTTTAATCCTACAGTAATTGTGCTTGTTATACATACCGCTATAGTTAAATTAACCCCGGTAATACATCAGGGCTGCTTGGCGTAGGTAAAGACTGGTGATTTTATGTTCCGGTCACTCCAGCAGATACCGTGGTTCTTTTGGCTGTTCAAGTATATTTAACTGCTGGTTATTTGTTGTATAAGTACTTGTACCTAATTTAGGGTTTAGCGTACAGTGCTTTCCGAAAGTAATTAGTGTGTAGGCAGTATATTTGTGTTGTAAAGTGGTTAATAGGCACGTTAGCTCTGGTTGGCTGCGGTAATTAACTTCTAGGTAAGGACACTCCGGGTACATAACGTAGTACTTATAGAGCTAAGTCTATAAGTCGTCAGACGGTGGTATTTTCTTATCTGGACAACGCAATTTACTTACTACTGCTTTATTGTTTTCAAATACCGTAGTATCCTGTCCATTTGTAAGAACCAGAAATTCTATCTCCTTGTTAGACTGGTTTGTAGATTTCCTGTAAAATTACCCTAAAATTTGTATGTGTAACTTTTTAGAGTTTATTTAGAGATTGTAATCTCAAACTGTAATTGTAAGTAATTTGTAGTGATAAGTAACTTAGTAAAGTAGAATCCAATAAGTAGCACTCCACTGAGAGCGTTCAGCTTCTGTGCAGTGACTCCTTTCCCAGAAATAATAACATTTATTTCAAATATTGTCAAAAAATAAAATAATCCGAGAAATTTATATACCGATAACTCGATATTAAATAATACGATGGCCCAAGAAAGTTTTACGCGTCAAATGGCTAGAACCGAAGCTCGTCAAGTGGTAAAGGTGGGAGAGATCGTCAAGTTCAATGGAGATGAGATGAAATGGTTAACTTTTAATGAATATTATAAAGATAATATACAGAACTCTGTACTATCTGACGGAGAGAAACTTAGATTCCTCATCGAGTGCTTGGAAGGACCTCCCAAGTTAATGGCGTTAAAGTTTATTGGACATCCAGATGGATGAAGACAAGTTTGGGATACACTAAACATCAGGTATGGTAATAGGACTAACATAGCTAGGTATTTGTATGCGAAATTAGTAGCGCCCCGAAAGTTCCTTAGTAGCGGGATTATAGAGTTTTCCGATGAGATTCAGGAGATCTGTAGGCAACTAGATTGGTTAGGTAAGTCTCATGAATATCAGAGTTCCATGGTTGTTGGAGCCGTAGCATCTACTTTGCCAAAGGGTGGAGTAGGTACTCGTTTGGACAAAAGAGTTCTCTATATGATGGACCAGCAACAAAGAGACCCTACCATGGCTGATCTCATGTCATTCTTAAATGGAGAGGTAAGATTACAGCTCCTAAAGCAGTCCCGAGAGAAGACACCAGAAAATAAGGTGAGTGAAGACCCGTTTCTAGGAGAAAGGTAACGCCAGTGTGTTATACAGACGACGGCGAAAGCCAGACCTCCCATGAGGAGAACAGCGGGAAAGACACTGAAAGATCTTATTATGTCAACAAAACACGTAAAGACGTAAGTAAATCTAAGTCTCGAACCAGTGACAGGAGAGAACAGGTAACAACAACTCCTCCCACGTCTCCTAAGAGAATTCATGGAAGAAAGCCCGAGGAAAGAACAAGTGTGCACAACACCACACAGGGTAAAAAGTAAGTAACATCAAACCCAAATGTGCATTGTGCGACGGGCCCCATCGTTTGAGTGGATGTGATGAATTCTTGAAGAAATCCCTAAAGGATAGACGTGATGTCATGTGGAATAAGTGGTT
Source organism: Nemertoderma westbladi (assembly GCA_032718475.1). Taxonomy (NCBI): domain Eukaryota; kingdom Metazoa; phylum Xenacoelomorpha; order Nemertodermatida; family Nemertodermatidae; genus Nemertoderma; species Nemertoderma westbladi. The sequence continues at coordinate 37,627 of JAUCBJ010000859.1, read as the reverse complement.
TGTGTTATAATTGTCTCAGACAAGGACACCACCGGCGGACCTGTTACTCCGACACGAGGTGCGCTAAGTGCGGCGCGAAACATCATATCTTGCTGCACACAGAATTTGAAAGAACCCGCACGAGTCAGGTAAGTGAGCCCGAACTACATGTCCAATTCAGTGATGTGAACGACACTGACCACAGCTCTGAGATGGAAGGATTCTACATGTTATCTCCTGTTATCCTGTCTCCTGTTATATGATAAACACCGCAGTATATCGAGCGCTTACATATGAGACTGAAACCGATAACGAAGCGCAACCGACTATTCCGGACCGACAACCATCTTGGAAAGCGCCAACTTCCAACATCGGAATTCTGGAATTCCCTGTAGTGCAGCTAAGAGTCCATGGATTAGGGAAAAGTTTAATAGTAAACGCCCTCCTTGACTCCGGCAGCACAGGTACATTCATCGACAAAGAACTAGCCGAAGATATCTTTGCTGGACAACCCAAGTTCCGAACTAAGTTGAACCTTTCAGGAATTATGCAGGTTTGGAAATCCACAGTAGCTACAGATTATTATGTAGGCTCGTCGTCCACTCCCCAGGATGAACTAGGAGAACATAGTATAAGGTCAGTAAAAATGGTGGCAATAAAGAACTTTGCTACCAGCCAAGTGGAACCTTATAACTGGGATGAAGATCATTTCACCCAGCAGCATGATATCCCTAGATTCAACACCGACTACCCAGGGGTACAGATATTGATCGGCCAAAATGCGCATGAGGCGCTAGATACATTAGAAAAACGGCCTGCTCGACCGCAACCATTACAAACGTATGCGGGAAGAACGAGTGTAGGTTGGTACTTCACTGGACCTTCCCGTAGGACGCTGATGGAAAGACTTCCTCAAGAGAGGATACATCAAGTGAGTGAATGGGAAGAAAAAATTAGTGAGGGAGAAACCACAACTGAGGGAACACCATACTCCTCAGATAATGACGATATTAATCAATTATTCGACGAGGAAAATACAATAGACCTCCTCACCGAAAATTAAACTTGGCGAAACCAAGTAAACCTGTGCCATCTCATCAATCATGGCGGACAATTCGACTACAACGACGAATTGAACGAGGTGATAGATCGATACAACAATAAGATTCGCGATGAACACGCCGTACGATTCTTTACTCAAGAAGCCGTAGAGCCTAATTCCTATGACAAGGCCATGTCCGTTGAGGAAGAGAGAGCCAAGCAGATTCAGGAAACGACTACCCGTTTTCTTAAAGATCAAGGTCGCTATGAGATTGGTCTTCCGTTCCGACGGCGAGAGCCCAACTTTATAAATAACCGACCCTTAGCGGAGAAGAGAATCGCGCAACTACTTCAGCGTCTTATGGCCAATGTCTCAGCCAGGGAAATGTATAAGACCCAGCTGAAGAAATTCATCAATAGGGGATACGCGGAGCGAGTACCGGAAGAAACACCCACCACAAAGAGAATGTATTATCTAACACATCATTACGTTCCCAAACCCGGTAAACCCAATGAAGTCTGGGTAGTGTTCGACGGCTCCGCCCTTTACATGGGCCAATCCCTGAACTCCGAATTGTTGCCGGGACCCAACTTACTCCAATCCTTGTTGGGAATACTATTAAGATTACGGCAATATTCTATCGCTTTCGCTTCGGATATAGAAGGCATGTTCTTACAAGTCAAGGCGCTGGATAGGGATCGAGACAGCCTACAATTTCTGTGGTGGCCTGAAGGAGATCTCAACCTAAAACCGGTGGAGTACTGGATGACCATCCAGGCTTTCGGGATCATCTTGAGCCCCTCGAACGCTTGTTCAGTAGTGCGTACCACTGCTGATGACAACTGAGATGCCTTCTCTAAAGCGGTTATCGACAACATTAAACGGGATATATACATGGACGACAATTTAAAGTCCCTCCCATCGGTTGAAGAAGCCATTGATGTTGCCAAGGGAACGGTAGAGTGTTTGCGACGCGGTGGATTTCGACTAACCAAATTCACTAGGAACTCCCATGAGTTTCTGGAATCGATCCCGGTAGAAGACTGAGGTGTTAAAGATCTGGACCTTATCAAGGACGATCTTCCGGAAACCAAGACGCTTGGTTTGAAATGGGACACGGAGAGAGATATCCTGTTTTTCCAGTTAAAACAGCGAGATAATCCAGTTAGAACTAAATGGATTTGTCTAAGTATCCTGAGCACTTATTTCGATCCATTGGGATTTATTAGCCCAGTTATATTGATTGCTCGGAGCTTAGTGCAACAAATGTGGCTTGAAAACCACTCGTGGGATGATCCACTTAAGGGAGAACTACTAATGAAGTGGATGAAATGGGAAGATTCTCTACCTTCCATCGAGAACTTTACGATTTCCCGTTCATATTTTGGTCACGTTCTCCCCACGTATTCCTACCTGAGGGTTGAAACTCCGGATGAAATTAAAGTTGCCTTGGTCACCTCTAAGGCCTTGATAAACAACAAACTACGAGTTCCTCGAGCGGAGTTAAAGGCGGCTCTATACGCTACAGCCATCGGCCGGAATGTTACTGAACAGATCGACTATCCACTGGAGAAAACTGTCTATTGGACCGATGCTTTACTTGTTTTGGAGTATATAACCAATGAAGTCTGTCAGTTCAGCGTCTTCATTACCAACAGAGTAGCCATTATACTTAGTCGCTCTAATGTAGATCAATGGAGACATTGCCCTGGGACGATTAATCCAGCCGACATCGCCTCCAGAGGAGCAACTCCTCAAGAACTGATAGATACTCCAGACTGGTTAGGTGGACCCGACTTCCTAAGTAAAGAAGAGGATGAATGGCCTCCTCATCTCACCACAGCTGAGATTAGACAAGCCAAGGGAGCGGAGAAAGTCAAACCTAAAACCCGGACGAGTAAATCAAAGTTATTTAAACCAGTGATAGATCTGTCTGTACTACACATCTCCGGGGACGACACTGTGGATCTAAACTCCCCCGCCGCAAATAAATCTGTTGAAGAAATCAGAGAAATAGACTGGAAATCTGGAACACCAGACGTCTCGCAGGGACTCTCACCTCTCCTGCAGAGAGCGATAAATCACTATAGCTCCTGGAATCGGCTTTGTAAGGCTGTCGTGTATTTGAAGCGATGCTTCCATCATCACTACTCCAGGACGAAGATCGCTAGTGATACCGCTCCACTGACATCCGAGCAGGTCCATGCTATTAAAGATCTTCCCAAATACAAAGTGTCAGATAGGTTTCTGATGGAGAAGATCAGTTACCAGGAGCATGAAGAAACCAATAAGCAGATACTGAGACTCCTGCAATGCTATGAAGATTCCGATAAGTATTTCTTGTTGTTGAGAAATCCACAGATGCGCTTAAGGGATCATTTCTCTAGCACAATGATAGATGGGTTAATACGTGTTGGAGGGAGACTAACTAATGCTCCATTGTCCTTTGACACTAAATTTCCCATACTCATTAGAAATCTTGAAATACAAATCAAGATGATTGTAGATGTTCACAGTAGGCTTTACCATGCTGGTAGAGAACGTGTTCTGAGCGAAATTCGAACTCGCTATTATTTCCATAAACCCCGTAGAGCTCTGAACCAAGTTCTTAGGAACTGTATACCCTGTAGGAAAGCATTCAGTAGGCCTTTAACACAGCGAGAGGCAGAATTACCTAGGGACAGAGTAAGCTTCTATGAACCACCCTTTACTAATACCGGTGTGGATTTATTTGGCCCTATTGAAGTATATCATGCTAGGACTATAGTCAAGCGATGGTGTGTCATCTTTGTCTGTATGACTTGTAGAGCGATCCATCTAGATATGGTGAACGATCTATCTACCAACAGCTCCATACTGAGTTTACGCCGACAGATCGCTCGCTTTGGAACTAGCAACACAATGAGATCTGATAAGGGAACGAACTTCATTGGCGCCAATAATGAGATCAAAGCTTACGTTAAAGATTGGAACCAAAGACAGGTGGACGATCAGCTAAGGGTAACAGCATGTAGCTGGACCTTCAACGCCGCCGACGCCCCTTGGTGGGGAAGAAGTTAGGAGACATTAATAAGGAGCGTGAAGACTGCATTTCACTGTATTATTAGTATTATTGGTATTATTGGTATTATTGGTAAGTAGAGTATTAGGAATGCAAAGTTCAGATCCTCGTGTCTCGGCTTAACCAAGCTCTGGGTAGACCTTGGAAACGACTTGCCTCTTCTCACTGACATTGCTTCTTGCAATATTGCTCTCATGCCATATATTAAATAATACATATAGTATCGTGATGTCCCTTTAACAGTAGCGTAAAACGCAAAATAAATCTGTTAAATCCTTTGACCATCTGTAATTCTAGTCGATTAAGATATCGCAGCACCCACCGATATACTTGAAAGACAAAATTCTAGAATCAGTGGTTAACGTCCCCAGACAAGTTCTGGAATAAATCGGTGCCCATCTTAAATATTAACTAATTAATATTTACCAAAATCTATTAAAACAAATGTTATAATAGAGTAAATGCAGACAAATAAATTCTAAGGAGTTTGTAAACTAAGAAAATCTAGAAATCCAAAATCTGTTAAAATTCAGATCCTTTAAAATTCTAGTCGATTAAGATATCGTAGCACTTACCGATACTCTTAAAAGGACAAATTTCCTAGAATTAAGGATCCTAGTCCCCAGACATGTTCTGGAATAAAATTGTGTCTATTTTAATATTAAATAATAAAATTTACGGGAATAAATTTAAATTCATATCCTCTCATGAATTTGATAAATTGTCATTTTATACAATTTATAACATTCCCAAAATTCCATTAATTAATAGATCATGGGAGCGGAGATTCACCCTATTAATTATATTAGTGTGCGAGAATCTCCAACATATAGTCAATAGCCGATAAAATTCATAAAATCATATATAAAGGGGAATATTGACAACTAAAGAATTACTATTAAATAGCATCCCAGATCTGTATGCATGAGCATTACCCTAATTCTACTGCTAGCTTTCCATAATGTCACCATAGCAACAACCACGCTAGAATTAGAAGCGAGTTAAAGAACAATAGAAAGCTTGCCCCATTGAATAGCATACGGAATAAATGGCACACTGCTAGTATCCAGGGATACATAATAATAACGTGGCATTCTGGAAGGCACTTGACTAACGGACAAATGGCCCGAATGTGTACAATTTGTGACAGTTGTGTGGAATTTGTGCGTTTATAGGTGAATGTTACTACTAAAGTGTGTTTACAGTAGTGAGTCGCAGTTGTGAAAGTTGCCCTACCTCTGTAGCAAGAACCTGACGTAATTCTAAGCCCTTGGGACGGACAGTGGAGTGACTCGCGCTGGTTATTGTTGTCGTTGTGTAGCTACTACGTTGGCGAGAGGCACAGCGACGACAGTACATCAGCGCTGAGGATCTTGCGCTGTCCGGGGGCATTGAGGGGGAGGCAGCGACGACCGCTAGCTTAATTACAATTAATTATAATATCGATAAACTCATATAGCAGCTATGACTGAGTTGATTGAAGATGATCTTGGTATCAGGGAGCGATATACCCTACCATTGCAAGCGTTTGTTGATAGTTTAATACGCGGCGACGCTAGTCAACCTACTACGGAGGGCGATGGCCGTTATATCGAACCGCCAATGTCAAAGGAACAACTCACGCGTGAATTGGACTATAGAAAATTCACCGCTCGCTATACGCATCGTAATGGTACGTATATGGACTTCTTAACTACTGGTCACCCTATCGATTTACACGATACGGACGATGTAGACACTGAAAGGGAAATGATCCTCTTTAAATATCATACCCAGCGGAGTCGGAACGATAAACTGAGAATAGAACACGAAAATTCTATTCGAAACCGACTCGAAAGAGAAGATGTTGAAGAGCCGGATAAACGTAGTGACTTCAACGACTATTTGGAATTCTTGAGAGAAACATATCTCAATGTAGCCAGTCAACAAAACCTAGAAACTCGATATCCTCAAGGTATACATCCTGACCCTATGATGGAACTCAAACGACTCTATTTCACTATGATGTATCTTACCGCCGATCGACCTCTACCTGTTGTACCGGATAGCTTCGAACAGATGGAGGAATATTGTAAAACTGGAGAAAGATCACCCGCATTTCCCCTACAAGACGTGCGTCTTTGGTATTATTGCGATGAATGCCCTAGACCCAACCAACAAATGGAAAGACATAAACATCCGCGGAGACGTTGCGCTAAACACAGTTTTACTTGCTATACTTACGGGAGTTTCGAGCGAAACTTGTTCGATGTATCACCTACGCTCGCTCGGCTCAAACGATCCTTAAATAAACCGATGATCAGAGTTCCGGAATACTCGGTCCGACCTCCTCATTACCTAGTGAGACCTCAGCCTCTTGATCCTAATAGTATCACGGATCCTCCCGAACTGTACTCACTGTTCAAAGATCTAGTGTTACCCGAACAATTAATCGGTGGCACTCCGGTAGTGGGCTCTCTAGATATTCGCCCATCCTACCTAGCCGGATTGGGATGCGGACATTTAATATCGCCGTTTAACCCGTATAATCGTCCCGGTTTAACCCTGATACAACCCGTCACCGAAGTTGAGGAAGGCATTGTACGAAATGCGTTAGATGCTATTCGGCAAAAGATCGGAAAAGGAACTTACGATTGTTTAGATTAACGTAAATTGCAGCAGCAAGTCCAAGCGGTAAAATAATTAGCTTTACCTCAGTTCGATCGAGAAATTCAGGATCTCGAGGAAGACATCGAACTTGGACGAACTTACTCTCTGCAAGAGTTTTTGGACGAACGCTTCCAACGACAAGCGGAGGAAAATCAGCTCGAGGAGAAGCATATCGAAATGGATGAGAGAGAAGAAGCAGCTTTAGCCCAGCTAGAAGCTCAAATCCTTATGACTGATCTCTATTCCAAACCATTATTCATCCTTCAATGGTTCCCCATTTCGGAGACAAACTCTTCACCACGGTACAACCCCAACCGGTTGATATCAACCTAAGATCTAGAGATCTTATCGCTGATGCTTCTATGTTACAACGTCCGCCAATCGTGGCCGCTCGTGTCGACGGTATACTCGTTGAACCTCCGGACAATCGAGTGGATCTTGTCCGTCGTATGGTACACGAGGTCAACCTACGCGCTAGACCTTTACCTAACTCATTTTATGGGAGCAAAGACCACCCTTATTATGTCAATTTAACTCAATATTATATGGTGAAACTGGAAGATCCTACATACAGTTTAAAGTTTCTACCATTGATAAATCACGCGGTGACTTGTTCATAAACTCGTATCCAGAGCTACAAGAAGTTCATAGACAACCCTATGAATATAGAGCCCGAGAACGCGAGTTAGAAAAACCATCAAACCGAGGAAATTTCTCACTATTCACGGTCTGCCTACCACTCTCGTGCTGACGACTCGTTAGGGACCAGTAAGAGCTGCTGTCTTGAAACGCACTCTGAAGGTTGTTCGACCTCGTTCCACTGAGGTTGATATCGATCAACCGGGTACCTCGACCGGCGGATACACCGACCGTAACCCTAAACCTTCCGATGCAATTGTATTGCACCCTTCACCCAGGAGTTATAGCCCTCCTAGTAAAGTGGCTCGCCCCAAAGAGAAAAGGACTCTTGCTAGCCTCAAAAAACTTCGTAAACGCCGTTCACGTAAGAAGGACTAACTGTTTAGAGTATTTTTATATTTTAGAAACTGTGATTTTTATATTTTATAGAATTAAATCCCATTTTCTGGGAGCGGTGTAAAAGCTTTTGTGGACATAACAAGTCATTTTTCCCTGCAATGCACAGTGTAGGTGCTTTAGCGGACATAACAAGTCATTTTTGCCGCAATGCGCATAATACTCTAAAAGATTGGAGCTCAGATGACGAAATCTGTCAGCTGGTTTCCTGTAAACGTGGAACCTCTTTGTCCTAGTCAGCCAATCAGAGCGATTTTCATTTTATGTTGAACAGGGGCCTATGGAAAACCGCGCAATGCATTACGGTCTTTGTTTACCTTTCTGAGCGAGAGAACTGCTTGGAAATCTTCTGTACTTCTGATTTTGGAAGTTTCAGACTTTGGCCTAAACATCTGATGGCTTTGATTACAAGAACGTAAATCTATTATCTGCTCATAACACATAAGTACTGTGCACGACTGACTTACGTAACACATGATGATTGTTCACCGCATTAATTTACTTCTGTTATTAATTGTTGTTATTTGTTGATGTATATTGCTGATATATTTGGAGAATACCGATGAATAATCATAAAACCCCCAATTTTCTTGATTACTGAAGGTGAGAGGAACAGGTTACCGGTAGCAACTGCGACTTACATTATAGTGGTTTTTGTGTGAATTAAATGCTATTTCATAATCCCTACAAGTGTCAGTTGCGATCTTCCTTATATATGATCAAATTCAGTGACGGTCGGCAGATCAGTGTGAAGTAGTGTGAAGTCGTGTGAAGTAGTGTGATTGATAATAAAGCATCTCCTAAAGAATGCGCTATTTACGAAACTCAGTAGCCATCTAGTTGTGATTAGTATAAGTCATAACTCTGTTTTTATACTTAAAGCGCCACGTCCTAAAGGAACTGTTAATATTTCCCCGAAAGTAAATATATTTGTCAGAGATTATATAGTAACGATCAATCGAATGATACAGTAGGTCTGCACCGCAATAACTTCAAAGCACCCGAATCCAGTCTCCCTTAACTGTGGGTGAAAGATCGCGCACAGACTGGCTTCGGCGGATGTAACTTCAGTACATTAAATAATTGGTCTAGGTTAAAGTCGATTTATAAACAAGAAGACAACTAAAATTAGCAGGTTAAACTGCTAAAGGTCTAAAAGCGCGAACAGGGGGGGGGGGGGGGTGGGGGGTACACCATTTTCGGACAACTCTTCGATTTATCACTCTCAGCGTTTCAAAATTGTTTGGTTTTGGCTAAAATTTGGCATATAGGTGCCTAAGATGCTATTCTACCTGACAGGTCAGAAAAAAAAATTTTTCGATACTTAATATTAGTTAATACTAGTTAACAATAAAATAAACTTGGTTGCGCTTAAAACCCTAAGGCTTTTACAGTTTTGAACCTAATCACATTAAATGTTTTTTATATTATAGATCAAAGATGGGGCAACATAACTATCAGGCGAAATTTTGTTAAAATATTTCTGCACCGCTAGGTGGCGCATGAAAATTTATGCTAATTTTTAGGTTTGTTATAAATAGTATTAAATTTTATTAACAAAAAGTTTCGAAAAGTTGTCTGATACTTTTATGCAGGGTGGCTATCTAGACACCCACAGAAAGTTTCAGACTAATTACTCAAAAATTGTAGAAGTAGTAGGGTTTTGAAGTTGACAATTTCATAAAAAAAATATTTGGAGATAATCAATCAACCTTTCATTATACATAATAGTAATAGTAATTTCAATAGGATTCCCTAAATGGAAATTTATATAACTTGAAAACTAAAAGAGCTATTAAATAGCGGTTTTCAGATTTGGAAACACCATTCAATGGTGCAGTATAACCATAACAAAATTTTGACATATTTTCGACCAAAATGGTGTACCCCTCCCCTTAACGCTATTAAACTCGGAAGGGGGGGGGGGGGGGGGGGGGGATTTGATTAGGGCCTCCTACCGGGATACGGTGCACCTCGAAATTACAAGTAGTCAAATTTTTTGAAAAATTTCTACAGTACCACAGATTAGGCCGTCCAAAAAATATATATTTAGGTTTTCGTGTATGCTGAATTCATTTCTGAGATCCGAAACAAAGAATTATGTCCGAGAGGTGTGGGTTGTCAACATAGCCTATTCTCTCCATGAGGCTGGAAGTACAAGATTGTGTACCTTTAAAGCGGAGGCTGCTCTCCCTGTTCGAGTGAAGCAATGCAGCTTGTTGAGACTAATAGTGCTACACATTCAATGATTTATCGTGTCGGGTTGGAGATACATATGTGCATTATACTTGTTGTTACGATATATGGCGTAGTGTACTAAAACAACTCATCATACAGTATATAATAATTTAGATAAGTCGTATTGATGTACAGCCGTAATTAGATAGGGAAAATAAAATATACAAGTTCATTATATTCAACCGATTTTATACAGTATGTAGCCCTACCTACGTAATTTTTATAATAAAACCTTAGCATATTAATTTACAGTGGCAAACTTTTATAAAACAAAAATATGAATTTGCCGTTTCTTGATATTGTTTGAATCTGATGTGTGTTTGTATTAATTTCATTTGTATTTCTCTATAAATCAATGTTATACTAAATTAACGTCAAAATTGAGCTTTAATAATCGCCAAATTAATATTACGGCGATGGACCTATAAGCCCACCGAGACAGATTTATTACCATATATGGTAATGGTTTAGGGATTTCGAGAGGCGAGAGCCATAATCCGGCTCTCTCATTGGTTTAGCTATTTAGGTTGGTTTAATAGCAGTAGGATTTTGTTCGACCAATGGTTAAAATATTGCGTCATTCTTACAGTTTTGTTGTTGTGAATTATTAATTCTTCTTGTGATTTTGTACTTCCATTGATTGTAAAAATTGGTGATTTCTGCTGTTACTGTTACATGATTTATGACTTTGAATAATGATGACTGCTTAAACTGACTCTTGATTTTCTTTAATCTTTGCAATGTAGCAATCCTAATAAAGATTTATTTTCGACTGTCAGACTGTTTGTTATGCTTGTGCCTATACGGTAATTACTCACTTTAGGATGTCGGGCTAAGGGTACCGGTAGGCGTCGCGGGCGCACTGTTGGAAGCGATGGAAGGAGAGGTGGAGGATCCAATGTGTGGCAACGCTGGCGTGGGCCAGTAGTTGTGGTCGGGCGAATCAAATAAAGTAGAGGACCGGGGACCGGTCGTCAATACGGCTTTAGGGGGCTGGCGAACAAGATTTCGTCTCAGTGTTGTTGGGCTGTAGCGCTATTTAGTGGGTTTAGCTAGGAAGACCGCATTTAGTTTGGGTGTCCTTGGCTTCTTACACTAGTGCTACACTAATGCTACTCCAGTTTGACAACCGCCACTAACACTGTAAGGTTATTGGCGGATTACTGTTGCTAACGCTGCTTTATCTTGTGTTGTTTAGAAAGTGCCTGATTATCGATTGTGATGTTTAGATAGGCGCTATTTTCTTGATTGTTTCTATTTCTAATTTATGCTTGTTAATTGATTTTAGGTCAATAATACAGAATTTAGGCTGTTGCTAGAATAACTCAGTAGCGTAATTAATTAGTAATACGCATTCTGGAATACTTAGTAATTAGTATGCAATTCTGTGTATTTGAGGCACTTTAGCACTTAGAATAAAATTAAGAGTTTGTACGCTGCATAGCGGAGAATAGTTGGGTAAATTACGTTTAGAAATACCTTACAATATTCGACGTTAGGCGGTTATTTGAAAGTAGCGGGTCAGCAGTTTACAGCGGTAGCTAGGGTAGCACAGTAGTAAAAATCGCTGAATTCAATCAGCCCAAGGACAGGTTTCGACATTAGGGAAATTAATATCACACCTTTTGCATATTAAAATATTCTCACATTCGACATTGTTCCGCCCAGCAAACTACCTGTATTTCTCTGTGGAAAGTGAACGCTGAGTGCTAAGACATCCGCACTCATGTTAAGTAGCTTTGGAAGCCAATCAGATTTATTGTTTTGGTTATTTCTGTTTGACTTATAAATTAGAACGATTAGCTCGTCTGTTTAGCTCGTCAACGATTAGATCTGTTGGAATTTCGACAGAGAAAGGAGCGTGTATGATTGGCAGAGACGTACATAGTTCAACACTTGTCATAGAGAAACTGATGTGGAATTCTTGTATAAATTCCATGCAGAGATTTTGTATCCTCTGAGCAAGAGCTAAGCTAAGAGCACAGCATTGACTCCCATATAGAAGTAATGGTAATGGTTCTACCGCTGCTCTAAATAAGTTAAGTTAAGTAAATTAAGTTTCCAAATTTTTCTATGTGACTTACAAATCCTGGACATCCAATTCAATAATAATAATTGAGTCGGATCAACTGCAAATGTATTGTAAATTTTCAAACTATATAATTTACCTTGCCAGTTAGTATATGTAGAATTTAGTGTTTTCTCTTTTTGTACTGTGGTCTGCATCTGCACCAAGTGCAGGATGTACCATTTTTTATTGGTGTCTGCACTAGACGCCTGCTTACAGTTAGATTTATAAGTTTATAAATAAATTACAACTTACTTATCATATGCTTTCCAGTTTGTTGAATTACCAACCACTATAGCGGATCCGAATCTGTTTGTCCAAAGGAGTACATTTGGAATGGAATAATCGAGAACCAAGCTCCAACCACGGAACAAATGATGATCAAACAGCGCAATAGAAACATCACTGTTGCGCACAGTGATTGGTTGCGCACTGTAAACAAAGTGTAATGGAGTTTATATGTTTATCATCATGTCGAATGTAAAAAATTGTCGAATAGGGTTTAAAATTTAATACCAAAGGAAACATATACTTAACCCAATAATTAATCATACATATTGTATGTTGATAATAATTATTTATTGTGGCGGACATGGGCTAGGAAGGGAGGTTTCGCGTAGCGATATCTGAGTTTAAGTAGGCCTAGCTAGGCCTTTGAAGTGACTGAATGGAAGTTGAATGGAAGGAGCCCATCGCCGTAGGGTGTCGCAACACAGTGACAGCACCCAGGAAGTTGAATTATTGTAGACAAGAAACGTTAAGAGAAATTCGGGAGAAATATATATTGAATTCTTATTAACCAATAAAGTAAAGAAAAGATTATAACAACTTAGGTGAATCGAGCAGCTATTGGGCAGAATGCCAAAGGAAGCGATCCTATTATTCCGCTAGAGGGAAAGGGATTGAAACGTACAGGTATAGTATAGCGATTGCGCTCTACAGCAGTAACACCTGTAATATTTCCGGTTGGGGCCGGATCCTGGTACCATTAGGTCTATGGAAGATGCCCTGACAACTGTTTCAATAATCAATATATGTCTGGCTGTCACCTACACGGCCTATCTAAAACGTTAAGATTTTATTTGGTATGGAAGACGTTCTGGAAAGATTTATTTACTCCAGAAGGAATTCTCCATGCTAAAATTACACTTTTTATATGAAGTATTGTGTATATTTGCAATTATAGCAGATCAAAGATATGAACGTGTTTATGAATGGCACAGTGAATTAAAAATAGGTTGATTAGTTTAGATATGGTGAATAAGTGTGAAGTGGTTTGTTTCGCAGATATTTAATAGTTGGAAATCTATTAGATGAGGATTTGGGTTCTAGTTATAAAATTTAATATCTGTAAAGGCTTTATAAAATAATATATAAAAGATCTGAAAGAAATGCACCTCCAAAATGATAATAATGAATTAGAGTAATAACTATTTACATACTTGTGTGTAAAGTAGCACTTTACAGTGTGATGATCCGAGTGGCGTTGTTACACAAACGAACGTTAGTGAGTGAGTGAAAATAAAGCCACGAGGATCAGAACACTGTAAAGTACTTTGCAACAAGTATGTATGTTGTTTTATTCTAAATTTGTAACATTACGAAATGATTGTATATATATTATAAGTGATAGAAACTGCACAAATTATATTAGTTGCTATATAAATAAATGTAAAAATTACATAAGTTATGTTATAAATAAGTTAGCTTATATTTATGGAGGCGTGTGGAGCCACGTTATAATAATATAGCTAGGCCCAACTGGTTATTAATAGCTATATCCTGCAACGTACCAATACTGCTGTCAACAAGAAATTGTATATTGTAAAAAAATAACAGGTTAGGTTTGATCTCAGCCAACTTGCTGGCTGCAATTGGGTGGCGATTGTAAATAAACATTGAGCCAACCAATACCAAATAAAGGAGGAACTAAACCTCGGCTATTACTAACTAAATCTGTTCTACTCTATTACCTACCTGGAGATGGTGTTATCAGAGAGTATAGAAGTTGACCAGAAGGCTCCACCAGTATATTCACCTGGCCCAAGCAGTTCTCGAGGTAAATGGGCATTAGTAATGGAATCGCCATTGAAATTGCCATTATCATATAACATCCACCTAAAAAGTGGAAATAAGAATAATGTTCATCAATAATGTTAGATAGATGGTGTTGAGCATGTCACCCATCAAAAATATTGAATTGTGTTGTGTATACAGTATGGCATGCCGATAGAATTTATGTTAGAAAAGGAGTGCGAATATAATCTGATCTAGACTATTAATGCTATTTACATGAAAATTATTATTTGCCGCATGGTGTATAATTTTGTGGTGCACTGGCACACCCAGCTACTTTGGATCATGGGTGCGGAAGTCAGGGTGAAGACATTCCAATACATTAGGGGAAGAAGGTTTGAGGGCCATTGAATTGGCTGCTATTGACTATTGAATTCCATGCTTGGCTCAACTGTTGTGTTGATGACCCCTTAATCTTTGTATGGCACTAAGAATGCTATGTCGGGTTTACTGTGTCAAGTACAATAAATACATTATTATCCATGAAAAACCACTGTACAGCATTATAAGTTTCTCATTGTTCCCCCCCCAAACTTGACACTTTAATGGGGCCGTCTCCACTTCGTAGGGCATTGATTTGCCATTAGCACCAGTCTTGCTTTGACTGTCTATGACTTTGTTGAGACGCATCTTAAATGACACTAGCCCTGATGATGCGGATAATCTCGCAAAATTGTGGGGTATAGGGTGTTAGGTATAGGGTGTGGTGGCGGCGCAAAATTTTAGATTTGATTAGATTTTATATTTCTTAACCCTATCTGGCGGGGCGGGGGGGGGGGGGGGGGGGTGGGTCATTTTATAAATTTTTTAATTCTTGGCTCAAAATTTTCAATTTTGATTGTATAAGGGTTTCCAAGAACGCTTATCGCGATACAACTTGTTAAAAATATTTTTGGGAATGCAACCATAATTTTTGGTGCTATTTTAATCCCCCAGGACGAAAAATACAAGTAATAAATGTCAAACCACAAGGTTTTGTGTTTATCTTGATGATTATTCTGAAGCTACTGGTTTTCGAGGCCGCTAATCACGATATGACTCGTTAAAAATCATTCCTGGTAACGCAACTATTATTTGTGCTGCTTGTCTGGTGGGACGAATAAAACAAGTAGGCCTAGCATAAAAATTCAAACGGCAAAAATCGAATTTGGTTGGATAATGCGACATTTTTGAGTGTCTTATTCGTGATCAGCATCCCAGAAAACCCATAATGTCATAAAATCAGGTTGATTTGATAATTATTTTTGATAATCAAATTTGTGCTAGACTTGTATTTTCGTGTGTTGAACATTGACACGTATCTAAAAATGCCGTGATCAACAAGGTACGATAATTTTAAGCGTCATATTAGCATCCCAAAAAACCCATATGGGCCATAAAACTCATAAAATATATAAAATATAAATATTACAATACCCGATTTTATTTAAATAATAACCCCCTAATATGTGGCTGTGTAATTAATATTTATATCTATTTTATTTACTTTTACCATAATGTGCTTCCTATTACTGTATTAATTTTTATAAACTACTTATTTTACTTATCCGTTGGATAAATTAAATGCCTTTATATCAAAACTCATAAAATAAATTTAGTTTGGTTTTAAGTTTTCATTATATCGTATTTCCACTACTTGTTTTTTCGTGCCCCAGCAAATAATTTAATTTTATTGAACCGTAAAAAAATTGAAAATTTTATCACGAAAAATACTGGATGGAGATGACTATAAGTGATGTATGAATAATAATATCATAATCAATAAATGTAATTTAATCATATTTAATAGTTAGTAGTATTTAAGACAACACGTGTAACAATATAAAGCATAAATAAATCACTGACTCACAGAATCCCAGAACTGTAGACAGTATTCACTAATCTCCTACCATCAGGGACATAGGCCTACGGTACACTCTGTGGGGCGACTGTGCGTTATTCCACCACAAGTATTACAGTATTACTAATTCTAGACCTTACATGACCCCTCTTATTAGTAGCGGAACGTGAGATACTTTAAAAAAATTTATACGACGGTTGTACTTTAAATCTCACAATTTTTTTTGTTTCCTTACAACAATATTAGTATTTCTAGTTAGTAAATCACGTTGGGCAAGTTCTATCGCTTTCTTAAAAGCTCGGATTTCATACTTGATATGTTTCCATTGTGAGTTGATGTTTCCATGATGTTTCCATCTGAGTTGAATAATGTTAAACTGTTCCTTGATATCAACCCTTCACGATCGCTTCCAAAAAACGACACCACCACTTTAGATGATTGGCAGTCTGGATTCGGTTTAGTAACTCCTGGCCAACAAGGATAATCCCCAACAAGGCCAACAAGGTTGTTTTGCATGACAACAGTTCCAGGTTTAAATTCATTATTTATAAGATCTTTGTTCTATCAATAGAAATTATATTTGGTTTGCCTTTTATTTCGATGGTAACAGTATTTTCATCACGGTCGATGATCTCATATGGACCAGTATATCTTTCGCTAAGCGATGATTTAAGACGGTCATTACGTATCCAAACGTGTTTTATATCTGTCATCACATTGGACACATAGGTTGGCGCATTGTAGTTTCTAACTGGTGCTGCGAAAGAATTTATAGTATTAAATAGATCTTTCATATAATCCGGTAAATTTCTAGGATTTGAAACTGGTTCAACAGGTGCAAATGATTAATAAGGGAGATCTACTGTTCCGCCGTACACCATTTGCTTCGGACTGAACCCATCTGGAGATATACTATAACGTACCCCAAGTAATGTCAAAGGTAATGAGTCCGACCATGTTGAGTTCGTTGCGTGACATCGTAAAGGGTTTTTTAGAGTTCGATGAAAACGCTCTGTACTATAGCACCGTTACATTGCTCGTTATATGAAGTAGTTCGTTTCCGGGTTATTCCCAATAATCGCATTAGTTCGGCCCAGACAGCCGATTCGAATTGAGCACACTATCCGACACGATTTCTGTGGGCCAGGGTTTTTTTTTTCTAAATATGTTGGTGAAATTTATAAATAAAAATAGTGATTTCTAAATTTTTTAAACTTGTTTAGAAATATTTCTAAAACTAAATATTGCAAACAATGAATTGAAAAATATAAACTTTATTACAGCGTTTCAAATAAAAACAGCTGTAAATCAAAATTTAATATTAACCATATTTAATTTATTATGTAATGTTGTTTGTTCGTTGTTCGTTCACCAGAATCTAATAGTGATCCTCTAAATCTGATTCATCTCCATCAGCTTCATATTTACCAACTTCTATAATATGCAATAAACTCCCACACTTCTCTGGTATTGTTTATTTCTAAGTAGATCGATGCTGCATTACATAGGGTAGTAGGTCTTTATTAGTTTAATGTTTCGATGATATTTAAGATTACGTAGGCTCGCGACTCACTGGTAACTCATGAGTCGTATGTCTTAAGTCACTGTCACATTTTGTCTTTTTTCGAGTAATTTACATTGTTGACAACATAAACATTGTCTAAACTACTTTCTAATATCCTTTCTCATTCCAGGCCAAATGTATTATCATCTGATACCATGTTTAAAGTTGGCCGCGCCCCGGTGTGGGCTAATTCATGCATTTGTTTAAACAATTGAAACCGCATATCCGTTGGCACATAAGGTCGGAGATATTCCTTTGAATTGTCACACACGAGAATTGAATGACCGATCTTTACCTTACTCAACGGTAAAGTGGTGGTATTGAAAAAATTAATTAAAGTTTTGTCTTTTAACTGAGCTTGAGCTAACGCCTCGTCAAATTCCACACTAATATTTTCGCAGTTTCTTGACAATGAATCAGCCACCACGTTGGAGGCACCTGACACATGTTCTATAGAACAATTAAATTTTGAAATATACGACAACCATCTTGCTTGCTGTGGAATTGGTTTCTTCGTTTGAATTGCATGAAGTAATGATTTGTGATCTGTTTTTATCACAAATGCTGTACCAATCAACCAGTGAAAATGTATAAGCGATAAAAATATCGCCAAAAGTTCGCGATCAAACGCTGATTTGTTCGCTTCTAGGGGGGTAATTTTAGTCGAGACAAATGTTAAAGGTTGTTTGCTTTCTCCTACAATTTGGTGTAACACTGCACCAACGGCGACACCCAAGACATCAGTTGTGAGTTCAATTTTCGCGTTTGGCTCTGGGAATGAGAGCGTAACATAATTTTTTAATACGTCCTTCAAATCACGGAAGGCTATAATAGAGCTTTCATCCCACTGGAGGATTTTAGACTTACTCACAGTTCCAGTATCATTGGAAACACGGGTCATATCCGTTAAAGGCGCTGCAATCTTTGAAAAATTGGGAACGAACCGGTGATAAAATCCGGCCATTCCAAAAAATGTCTTCAAAGCTTTGACTGTTGTTGGTTATTCAAAATTTGAAATGGTTTCAACTTTCTCAGTAATTGGCCAGAAGTAATAGGCAATTGCCAGAAAGGAATCACAGCACGAAAATTAACATTGCCAAGTAAGTGGCTTTTGCTCTGTTAGATTTTTTAAATTTTAGGAAATGTCACAAAATCTCGGTTATCCATACAAATCTGACTCAATCCTCTGTATTAAAGCAATGATATGCCAATTGTGGATTACATGGTGGTGGCAAGAATATATTATTTATAAAGATTTTGATGAAAAATTATTCATTATAGAATTACAGTGTTGTAGCCCTGTAATGCCTGTAATATATTTCATATACGTTAATAAATTAAGCTATGTATAATTATTTAACTCACATTCCACATCGGATTTTGAAAGATGAAACGGCGTTGTCCTGGTGAGCATTTATAAACCCATAATATCTACTAGCTCCGTTGATTGTGAAAAACTCTCCGCCAAAGTTTTCGTCATTGTAGAAAGTAATCTCAGGTGCTACACAGTCTCCTTCAACCTAAACCAGTTAATGATACATTATTGTTATTATTTATTTAATTCAATTGCACCGTGGGTTTGGCATATAAGTAACCAAGTAAAATAAGTATTTAAAATTAATTGATTGATAAATAATAATAATAAAAATAATCAATTAATATTTTATTCCCATAAAAACTGCAACAATTATAATTAATTAAATTACAGGCTGCATTAACGCTGATAATAAGCATCAGTAGTCATTGTACTATTTATTAGTCTACAGTATACTATTTATTATAATTAATTAATTTACCTACAATAATAATAATAATAATACAGTACAGTAATATATTTATCTACATTCTACAGCTTGCATTAATAAACACCGAAACAGTCAACCCATTTGTATTTTACATGTTATATTATGTAATATAACAATGTAGATTATCATCCCTGGTGTAATAAAAATAATAAAAAAATAGTAAAGTAATAATAATAAAAAGAGTTCGGATTGACGCGATGATACGAACAATGCAGACAACAGTGACTCTCCACCAACTACGGAACTGCCAGCAACTGTTTCAACCCTGCTGTCGAATGTGGAGGGACTAAATTCAGTCATCGAATTATCTTCCAATAATTTACTATCAGAGTGACGGAGATGTTTGCTACCAGCGAACCGGATTTATCGTATTTACCGAATTAAACCTGTTGTTTAGAGGAAGGCAAAGGGGATATAACCATGGTAATTGAACCTTATTTAAATCCGGAAGTAGTAATTTCCGCTTCGTATGTAAATATCACGTTTGATATTGGGCAATTCCACGGTGTCGGACGTTACGGACATTCTCTATTTTTGAATGTTTTTCTTTAAATTTACGAAATTACTTGAATTTTTGACATCAGATTGCGTTGAATAAATGAGACAATTTATAAATCTTTCAGAATATTTTTTTTAATTTATTGTTGTCATATAATATATTATAATCTACTGTTGGCTTTTAAACAAATTACACAAAGCAACACAGATACATATTAGGTACAGTTACATATTACATACAGTTACATATTACGTACAGTTGCATATTACGTACAGTTACATATTATGTACAGTTACATATTACATACAGTTACAATATTGTTACATATAGTTACATATTAAAAACTACAGAAAATCAGACATAGTGCATGGGACTCGGGCTACAGTACCCCGTCCACGAAAGGGGCGACAGTAGGGGAACGGCAGAGCCACATGGCGGCATTGCCCCTCCAGAGACAGACGGCCAGGCGTTGAAAAATCTGCCTAGAGGCATGACTGAGCCTGAGGACATGGTGAATGGCCTGAAGGCGGGCGACCTCCCGGATGACTAAGATGGATGAGGCCTCCCACCCACCCAGGGCTTCGATAACGAGTGGGGTGAAACCCACCCCTGCGGACCTGCATTCTGTGGCGTGGGCAGCCAATTTGCGGTCCCGAGCTACTGTCAGAGCATGGCCGGGGTTTGAAGCGGCGCCCTGGTTGGTGAGGGCCTGAAGGCTCGAAATGACAGTGACGTCCAGTGCCATGGGTTGCCCCCAGCGCCAGTTTGGTAGATAGACGTCGGCAGGCCTGCTGCGGGAACCGGCCACTATGCCTGGTACCTCCCTCCGGGCCGCGGATTGGGCTGCAGAGTAGAGTGCATCCCGGAGTCATGGCGACATATACAATCACCCGAACCACCACAGCCACGTTATGGTCGCCATAGGTGTCCGAAACTGAACCACAGACCAGACAGGGGGTAGGCTCTGATGACATCCGAACACCTAGCCAGTACTGCATGCAAGTCTGGTGCTCCCTGTCCAGAATGTGGAGGCCGAGGGAGGTGGACGGTATTACTTGTAGCCAATCCCCAGCATGAGGTAGTGCGGTGGAGTTTGCTGGGCGATGGAGCGGCTGTCAGGAGTGGTGGACAGTAGGTTCTCATGGTTGGCCAAGTCAATGGAATGAGAGAGGTTCTTCTGAGTGATTGGGGTGGGGAGTGCATTGGTAGAGGTCCACTCGGGGTTCTTGGCAGAAATTGCCAGTAGGTCGAGGGCTCCAGAGAGGTTGGGGTCAGAGGGGGGATGGCCGAGGATCCGGCTGACCAGTTGACCAGACTGACAGGAGGACACGATGTAGGCTGCGGAGGCATGATCGGCCGCTTTGCGTAGACCTAGGCCACCCAGTGAGGTTGGGAGAGCAGCCTTCTCCCAGGACCAGTCGGATAAAGAGCCACCGACTAAGTCCGAAAGTGCCTCCCAAATGGTGGAGTCAATTTCCGCTGAGGCCCCCATGATAAAGTTTTCAGGGCAACAGCGGAGGGCGAACACAACCTTTGGCAGAGACAGGCATGACCCCAACAGAGTAGTCTCCATCTGGGAATCATTCAGATCAGTTGGGCGGGTGATGATCTCCCTGAGCTTGCTGACTCGATGCAACACTGCAATCTCACAGAATGATGCTGGGCCAATAGGGGAGCCCAACAGAGTTATACCAACTGACAGGATGGGGATCGATGTTGGAAGAACATTCAGGGCTGGATCTGCACACTGCGGGATGAAGATCTGGGACTTGGACCGGTTTAAAGTGAGGCCCATGAGAAAACTCAAGCGCTCGAGGATGTCTAGCTCCTGTAGCATACCAGCCGGCCAGTTGTATATTACATCTATATCCTCCAGTCAGGCCATGGCCTCCTTAGGTACATACTACACTACTCCCTTCCTTACTCAAAACAAAAAACTATATAATAGATTTAACAAAGACAAAAGGTCATAGAGTTAATGATAACAGTTATGGTTAGAGTCCATGCCTCAATATATATATATATATTCCTAATGAGTCCTTGTTAACAGTTCTATCCCTCTGTTAGAGTCAATCCTCGAATCCCAGGTATTCGGGAGGTCGACGTTGGCGTGATGGATATCGTTTACTCCCACAGCAGCTCTCCCGTTGCGAGGTAGCGAGTTCTGTAGTGTCTTGATGTAGTGTAGTGTCTCCAGGATCTTCTGGGTTGGTCTCATTGGGCATTTGGTTACCACAACTTGTGGATGGTGTAAATATGCCAGAGGGTATCTGTCGCTGATACTGAAGTTGGTGTGGTTCTGCGACTGGGCGAATCATATGGTGATTTCTAGTGATAATTTTACCAGTAGGACTCTCCAATATAACTTTATTGCCTACGGAGCCTTTAATCCAATGGCCCTGATAAGAGTATCCACGATTATCAAAATTTTTCACCATCACTGGATGCTGCTCAGTAATAGGGTCCAACCTTCTGGAACTACGCTGTCGATCATAATCATGAACAATGCGCTCACGGTTTTTCACATACTTAGCTGATGGGGTTGCTGGAGGTCCAATCACTTGAGGAAGAAGAGTTGGAGGGAAGCGGGAAATGTGTTGAAACAACACTATTGATGGCATTTCTCCAGTTATCCGATGAGGAGCATTCCTCAATGTGAATAATACTGTAGAAAGGTGGGAAAGAAATGACCCCCCTTGTTCTGAAGAGGCTTTCATGATCTTCTTAATGGTGCGATGGCAACGTTCAACCATACCATTTGATTGTGCTTATCGTGCTGAGATTTCAACAAGTTTGCAGTTGATTGAATGTAAATATGCTCGGAACTCTTCCGATCGAAACTCCTGTGCATTATCAGATACAAGTGCCTTAGGACCAACTAGAGATTTGGGGACCCCAAAACGAGCAAAAATTGTGTTTAAATGACTGATGATGTTCCTACTCTTGGAACTTGTAATCGGTGCTACTTCTAGGTACCGGGAGCCATAATCAATAAGGATCATATAGTTCTCTCCTTTGATTTTAACACAATCAATAGCTAACCATTCCCAGGGCCCAAATACATCAGACTGAGTCATTGGTTGTGTTGGTGGAAGATATTCTCTATTGATGTCACTTTATCGGGATCTGGCCTCAATCCTTTGCCTGATATAATATCTCTGGTTTATTAAATTCACATTTGTCTTTATTCAGTTTAATAGACATGTCATCACATCGCTTGAGGACTCTATCCAAAATATTGTCATGATCAGATTGGAATTTTGCATAAATCAATATGTCATCTTCAATCACAGCACATCCTGAAATATCAGCTACGGCATTCGACATAGTACTGTGGTAATCTTCAGGGACATTGGCAATGCCAAAGGGAAGACGTATGTATCTATAAGTGCCAAAGGGAAGTATGAAAGTTGTCAACCGACTAGATTCTTTATCCAATAGTATCTGGTGAAAACCGGAATATGCATCCAATTTTGAAAAAATCATACAACCTGCAGGTTTAATAAATAGTTCTTCTGGGGTTGGGATAATTACCCGACGGCGAATTACTGCCTTATTAAGGGGGGGTACACCATTTTCGGTCAACTCTTCGATTTATCTCTCTCAGCATTTCAAAATTGTTTGGTTTTGGCTATAATTTGGAATATAGGTGCCTAAGATGCTATTCTACATGACAGGTCAGAAACATTTTTTTTTTCGCTATTTAATATTAGTTAACAATAAAAAAAACTTGGTTGCGCTTAAAACCCTAAGGCTTTTACAGTTTTGAACCTAATCACATGAAAGTTTTTTTATATGATAGATCAAAGATGGGGCAATATAACTATCAGGCGAAATTTTGTTAAAATAATTCTGCACCGCTAGGTGGCGCTGCAAATTTATGCTAATTTTTAGGTTTTTTTATAAATAGTATTAAATTATATTAACAAAAAATTTCGAAAAGTTGTCTGATACTTTTATGCAGGGTGGCTATTGAGACACCCACAGAAAGTTTCAGACTAATTGCTCAAAAATTGTAGAAGTAGTAGGGTTTTGAAGTTGACAATTTCATAAAAAAAATATTTTGAGATATTCGACCTTTCATTATATATAGTAATAGTAATTTCAATAGGAATCCCTAAATGGAAATTGTTATAACTTAAAAACTAAAAGAGCTATTTTCGGTTTTCAGATTTGGAAACACCATTCAATGGTGCATTATAATAGATAATAAAAAAAATTTCGACATATTTTTGAGCAAAATGGTGTACCCCCCCTTAACTTCACGCAAATCTAGGCATATAACTTCATCTTCCCATTTTTACATCTTGATATTACAGCAGGACTCAGCCACTCTGCTGGAGACTCATCACTTTGAACCTTTATAATAACTCCTTCCCTACATAACCGATCTATCTCAGCTTTAAGCTCATCAATCAGCCCAAAGGGAATTCTTCGAAGAGGCTGTTGAACAGGCTGTACATTAGGGTTTATATTAATATGAAGTGGAGGGACCTTCATTGGTGGTAAAACATGATCTCCCAACTCTGTTCATTTTGCCTCTTTAGTATCAAGCACTGAGCCGATTGAATGCAAGTAACCCCTTGGTTCAGGAAGTGGATCAAATGAAAGCAAGGCCAACTTAATACTATCATTCAGACCCAATAAAGGAAATGCGGCATCATGGATAATAAACACATCTGATTGGACTGTTGATGAATTATAAGTAAGATTTACATTTGCTTTCCCAACTACCGGAAAACAATGGCTTGACATATACCCATAAAGTTTCTGGCCATTGCCAGGATCAATAATACTATGGTTGATATACTGTGCAGGAATTATTGTATGCTGAGTTCCACTATCTACAAGAAAATTTAATATCTTTGACCTTACTTTGCCTGAAACAGAAATGTCAATCCGCCAGAAATTTTCTGATGCGTTTGTTACTGCCATAATATCACTAATTTGAGAAATATCGCAACCATCCTCTTCATTATCCATATCCATAGGATCTACAAGAGGCTCACCCTCATTATTATCAGCCTCATTATAATACGGTTGCTCAATGAACTTGATATTAGAGGGTCTGTACCGGTTGCCCCCGGCATTGTTACGCCAAGATGGTGGTTGCTGGCGTTGGATAGTTTGAGGTCGTGAAGCAAACCTAGGTTTAGTTCCATTAGATCTTTTACATAGATTGGAGAGAGGAGTATGGTGTAACTCTCCACAAGCTTTACAATGGCATCCATAGGCTGGGCAAGATCCTTTCCTATGGGAACCACCACAGAATTGGCAATCATTAATTTGATAAGACTGTGATTGCCGTTGTTGCATTGCACAGACTGCTCCCTGGTTAGCTACCAGTACTGCATCACGCCTAACGATTTCTACATCACCAGAGAATGCTGCCTCAAATGCACTATCTATACCTTTAATATGAATAAGTGTTGATTCTGAAGGTTGCGGAAGTAGTTGCCTATGTAGCTCCTCATCACGAACTCCACATATGAAAGCATCCCTAATTTGAGTCTGGGGTGTTTCCTTATCGAGCTCACACAGGGTTAATAATTGATGAAGTGCAGAAATTGATATGTAGAAATTGACTCACCTTCATTTTGTCGCCGAGAGATGAACCTGTGGCGCATTACCAATAAGTTATGTTGAGGAGCAAAATGTTGAGCAAAGTCTTCAAGTAAGTTGTCTAACATTCTTGGGCGCTGATCAGTGTACTGGAAGTTTTGAGCAGCGATATGTTGGGCCAGTTTCCCAATACAGGTCATAAAAGCGCCTACTTGCTCAGCAGCTGCATGGTCGTCAGCCCTAAGTTTTGTAGCGTCGGCCCAGAACTCGAAAGACTGGCGCCATTCATCATATTCTAAAGCCATATTGTCGGCGTTGCAATCTAGAGGTGCGGTTACGGAGCATTTCGCCATAAGACCAATCAAGTAGGTCAATGTAGTATACCAGCCGGCGAGTTGTATATTACATCTATATCCTCCAGTCAGGCCATGGCCTCCTTAGGCCCATACTACAGCGCCTTTAGTATGTCCACAGGTGGGCTACAGAGTGTACCGTCGTCCAGGTACCAACCTGAGAACATGAGGTTGGGAACCTCCTTCTGAATGAGAACAGCCACTGGGTGAAGGGTGCAGGCAAACGCAAGAGGACCAAGAGGGTCTCCCTGCTGGACTCCACAGCAGCTTAGGATCTTCCGATCCCCCAGCCACAAGATGGCCTGTACTTCATAACAGGACTCAACCCAAGCTGAGATTGAAGGGATGTTCTGGCAGATTTCAGTGAACATGCTTGCTCGGTCGATAGAGTTAAACGCATTCTTGAAGTCAACCAGCAATATCCACTTCGAGTCCGGGGGGATAGAAGAGTCGTCCAAAGTAGCGGAGATGCCTCTAACTAGTGCCTCACATCCTAAAGGCGTACTGACACACCTGTAAGGGAGATAGGTATGTGGAAGTGATGGGGGCGACCCCGGTAGCGAGGCACTTTGATGTTAGTCTCCTTAGGGTCTCACCCACAGCGATGGGGCGGAGACCACAATCCTTCTTCTTACAAGGGAAGAGGGATGCACCGCAAAGGTATTTCATGATGTCGGGTAGAGCCTCTCCCACAGCCAACTGCGTGGTGAAGCGACTTAATGCGGAAAGCGCCCGGGTGGCCCAAGCGGGAGATGGGTAGGAAATACATTCCTTTAAGTGGGTCGGTCTCAGCTGAGACAGGCCCGGTGCGGAGCCAAGCGGGAATGAGCTGATAGCCTTGGCCACAGACTCGGTTGAAATCATTGCGGGTTATGGGACTGGGCCAGTCGGTAGGACCGGAGGAGGAGCCTGCGGCTGTTTGTCCAGCATGGACAGGAAAGTGGACTCGTTTGTATCCGCTAGACCCTCTGACAACAAGGCTCTCACTGCCTTCCGGTACTGCCCATCTGCCATGGCCGGATGGGCCCGCCTGGCATTGGACTCCCTAATAGAGTCAGGGGAAGACTTGGCTGGCTTGCACTTGCACTAGAAGCGACAGCCTCATTCCAGAGACCCAGATAGTCACCCAACAACCACCTACGAAGATGTGACTTCTTCACAAGCTGCTTGGTGTCCCTCCAGTGACATCGTCCTCTTCTTGGGATTGGCCAGGGTACAGGGAGCCAGTAGGAATACCTTGGACCAGGAGTTGGTGTTGCTGGGGTCAGAAGATATCTCTTCAAGGGTTGAAGCAACAGCTCCAGCCAATAGGTCCCAGGTGGACTTGGGTATATGGCGGAGGGTGGGGATCTTAGTCTGAAGAATGGAGTCAATGGAAGGTAAAGTGGCTTCGGGGCTTGGGGCATCGGGGGTCGGGTGGGTGTGTGGATAATGTGGCGGGTTAGGCAGTGGGAGCGGGACGTGACCGGGTAGTGTGGGAGTGGTTACATGACTGGTTGGAGCACTGAAAGGTTGGGTGGACGAGTCGGGGTTGTGTTGTTAGGGAAAGAATGGGAGCAAGGGGGATTGGCCCGATCCAGGGCACCTGGTTTTCAACTTTGTTTTGTGTGATCTGATAACCCCTGAGGGGTTGGCTGACATTGGTCATAAGCATGCTGGGCATGTGGTTGAGTGGATGGAGCCAACTGTGGGGGAAATCCCTTGAATACTTGGGGAGGGGCATGGTGGATGGTTCAGGGGTTGCGAATTGGGGAGGGAAGGCAATGGGATGGGCTGTGTGCCTGTCAGGGGTGTGGACCGCGCGAGAATGGGGCTCTCACATGGAATGCTTGTCATTGGGGGGAGGTCAATGACTCCGTCAGACTCAACCAAAGGACTCCCAGAGCAACATTGGCCATTTCCAATGGGCTGACTACTAATGGGGGGTGAGCTGCCCTGAGGGACACCTTCATCACAGGGGACGGGTGAGCTGTTCTGTTGGACATTTTCAGCGCAAGGGGTGGACTGTGGTGGATCTGATGCTGACAGGATGGGGCCCGGTGCAGTGTGAGCCGGTTGGGTTGGTCTAGGTGGGGCATTGACATTCACCAAGTTCCCTTCAACCATGGTCTGGAGTTCCTCCCTAAAGGACTTCATTGCCGTATCATTGGTTGAAAATTGCAATCCACCTTCAATACATACTTTTGCAAAGTGGCATACATAGATTCCGCAATCATAGTTGTTATTCTGCATGCGAGAGACTATCGGGAATTCGATGGTAATGCGTTCTGCATTATGTCCCCATTTGGTGGCCTCGAGCAACACCCATTCACTTAGCGCATTGACATGTCTTGCGTTTTTAGCCCCAAATGAGTCGAAGTACGAGATTAATTTCTTTGAAGGAAAGTAAACACCCAGTGTCCAGTGGGCACCACACAGGTTGATAGGGAATAGAATCATGGCAAACCGATGAACATCAGAGTTCTTAGTCCACCTCTTGACTATATCTTAGCCATGTGAAGGGGAGAGGAGGAAGTCAGTAAACTGGGAATTGAACACTTTGACAGGGCCGTTGGTGGAATTGCTAGCAAAGTGGTGGAGAATGGCTTCTAGAATACTGCCAGTTAACCAGAAGCTTTTTGGGTTTCCAGCCGTACCGCATAGGGATCAAGTCTCCATCTGATATTGGAATGCCTGCAAGCTTGCGATGTGAGTCAGTTGGGCTGGAGATGTCATTGAGGATAAGTGTATCAGAAAGCTCAATAGTGGAGTTAAAAGGGGATGTTGAGCTCAACATACTTGGATAGGACGATGCGGTATAAGTAAGTATGAGAGTCAAGAAAAAAAATAAAAATTGCAGCGTTATATGAATGATAAACAGTACAATAATACAGTACAAAGTATGATAATGCTATATAATAAACGGTATTGTATGGGAAATAATTACTTTGATTAATTATGGCTGGCAGACAAAATTAAGTGTAATTGTGAATTGGTACACTAAATGCAGCAGTATGGCAAGAAACGCAAGAAACAATGATGTGCAATTAGGCAGCTAGCAACAATTGTTGGCTGAGTTGATTGGTGATGAAGTAAAAAGCAAATTAAGTGAATGCATTAATACCGACAACATACAACCTAAATCAAACACATGACTGTATGAGGCAGTTTTGATAGAATAAACGGTTAAAGAATAAACGAAGCAAGCAGTAGAGTAGGATGCGACACAGACAACAAACCTGGACCCCTGTCGGTGTGGTGTGGAGATAAACCCCAGTTTCTAGGTTCTGAGAATACTGCACTGGGTTAACCGGTTATGCAATGTATGTCCTTCCTTCCTGTCCGTCCTTCCACGAGGAATAGACCAGGAGTTGCAGAGTTGCAGAGTTGGGAATTGTGAGTGGCTCGTTGTTCGGGCTGAGACTTCTCTCTTGCTTGGCGAACACATGAGGCCTCAGGCCTGGCGGATGGTTTGACCTTGATTTGGGGGAAACCGGATCCCGATGTGTCGTGGACGCGGCTGTGCTATGGTTGTCGTTTCCGCGGACTGAACTCAAACTTGGACCCGGGCTAGCCAGTATATCCCAATGTAGCTAGGCCTATACCGTAGAGCAGCATACAGCCAGGCAGGCAGTCAGCCAGTAATAATCAACCAATACTTAATTATATATGTCACACTTATTGGTACAGATTTAGCAGTACTGCAGTACTCTAGTTGATTTTTAAATTTTCAAATTAAACAAATTTTTAAATTAAACAAAGAATATCGCATTATATCGCGGATATAATTCAGAATATCGCAAATACCCTACATTGGGAAACGTTATTCTTCTTAAACATTTTACTTTTAAAAAGGTGTCGGACGTTACAAAAATAGGACACTTTTTATTGTACATATTTTACTTTTGATTGCAATTAATGCCGAAGACTGGTATGTTATTATTTTTGGGCTCAAAATATAGCTCAACTATTCTATTTTTCGAAAAAGTTTTCTAAATTGCACTGCAGATCTTTTGAAGCCGACATTTGCAATTCAAAGTTGTGAGGAATGGTTTCGGACGTTACGTGTTGGACGTTACATACAAATTAGCAATATTTAGCCACTTCTGTCGGCTTTATTTTTCGTCTTTGGAATGTACTCTAGATATCATTAGAACCGCCTTCATCTGCTGATTCCGAATCTAAAAACCATTTTAAATTTCACCAACAATTGCCAAATATATCATCAAAATACTAAGATGTGAATTTTGAGTCGAAAATCGTAATTATTGAAACATATTTTTATTTATTTATGCATTTTACACTATACACTGCAATTTAGACTTTAAATACTGTACATTAAATAATAATAGTGTCGGACGTTACAATGTGTCGGACGTTACAAACTTCATTCACTGAAATCACAGCCTTTATGGTAGCCTGGATTGCTGTAAATGGCCCAAGAGACGCCTTCTTACGTCGGCATTGAGTAATTTTACAGTAATTTCGATATGGTTTGCCAAACAATAGACAAGCAATTGAGAAAAAATGTAAAAAAAATGACGGACGTTACAATTGGGTACAGGTAGCTTTTAATGCTTATTGTATGAGAAGCGTTCTATGTTTATGGCGTAGAACTACCTCGTTGGAATGTGCATTTACGGCTGATTACAATGATACCAAGGATAGCCTATATTGATAAACAGTAAAAGAAAATATTTCGCCTTGAATTTTGGTATTTTTTTCGTTTTTACGTCTTTTACGTTTTTTCTTGATGATGGTCGATATAATCGCAAAATTTTCTGTTTTATACCCTCAAATCAATGCAAATTTTGTCAAATTCGAAAAATTTATTTAATTTTACCCAATACATCATGACATATTGCTTATTTTTTAAAGTTTTATTTTTTTCATATCATGTCCCATTTTCTGTGGATATGCCCATATGCCTTTTTATCTGTTGTTATTGTGATCCCGATACCAATATCGATGAACTAGTTGATGGAGTGTTTACGGAAATTAATTGAATCAATCCCTGCCAATTACAAAGGACCAATTTGTTATTCTAGCAGGAGTATTTAATGCTAGAATGGACATAGATAATGAAAAAGCGGACTGTCTACAATAGATCACGGAAGAAAGTGACCTTGGACTGGGATTATAGAATGATTCAACCCTCCAGACTTACTGTACTACTGTCACAATGGATCTAATCAAATGTTGAGGGGAGAAAAGTGTTGGCCATGAGGCGAGTTAGCTCCCATTCCATTCTAATAGGAATATGTTTCCATAATCCATTTACCGGATATTTAATCAAAGAGACTTTAACATTGGCGAATATCAAATTTTAAATAATCAAATCACTAAATTATTGACAACATAACATGTATTGCTTAACCCTATTAGTACCGGGCTATGAAAAAGGCATGTAAAATTTTGGTAAAAAAGTAGGTAACCAACCCAGGCCATACTCTAATGGCCGCATGTTTGCAACCACTATCAGCACTGGACACACAGTCGTTGCATTTAAAATCAATATATTACTCGCCCATTTTTTATGTGAGGTATTCTGAGCTTTTTTTTGAGCTGTATTTCTAGCATTTTCAAGCTTTTTTGAGCTTTTTTTCAAACTTTTTTTGAGCATTTTTTGAAGCTTTTTTTGAACTTTTTTCAAGCTTTTTTTTAGCTCTTTTTCTAGCTCTGCAAGTTTACTAAGCTTCACAATTGTTGCTATAAAGTTCTATATGCACCCATGTATTGCCTGATGTGACTGTAAGGTATTAATGATCCAATGCCAAGCTAAAGGAATGTAACTTATCAGTTACATAATCACTTACACACAATTACATAGTCATCTAACATGCTTTTCTTTTACAAATTGTGGGTTACATGTTTTTGACTTAGCAGGCTTTTAACAAACTCTTATATTGTTAGTTACATTAATTGGTGATTTCTACAAAATGGCTCTATATTGAGGCTATTAACCATTGCCAATTTAATTGATAGAGCTCGTCTTCAGCTATCAGATGATACCAAAATATCATTTTTGCAAAATTGTTAGTTACATGGTTTTGATTTAGGAGGGCAGTACTGCGGAACGTACCCCAGAGCTGGAAGAATATTATTCAGTAATAATTGTAAATACTAATTTAATATAATGCTATGCTCGAGCGATACGCAGACTATATGGCGCAATAACGTCTGCGCGTCTAATAGTTCAATGTTAGCAATATCTTCAATTGAGATAGCGCATAGTTTTTACGGTGTAGGACAACATGATTAGGTGTAGGTTGCACCTTGGTGTAGCCGTATGTTTGGTACCGATTTCGACACAGAGTTCTTTGAGCATCACTTTGGACTCAGACTTTGAGCTATTACTGGTTAACTATCTATTACTTGTGGTATTTTGTCATTATTATACATGGAAGATCTGTTTCCCAAAGGATGGCCTGTTCCACCACCATGGGTGATCTTCCACAGTAACCCTTCCACTCTGTTTCCTAAAGGAATGCCTGTTCACCGCCATGGGTGATCTTCCACAGTATTCCCTTCCATTCTGTTTCCTAAAGGAATGCCTGTTCACCACCATGGGTGATCTTCCACAGTAAACCCTTCCACTCTGTTTCCTAAAGGAATGCCTGTTCACCGCCATGGGTGATCTTCCACAGTATTCCCTTCCATTCTGTTTCCTAAAGGAATGCCTGTTCACCACCATGGGTGATCTTCCACAGTAAACCCTTCCACTCTGTTTCCTAAAGGAATGCCTGTTCACCACCATGGGTGATCTTCCACAGTATTCCCTTCCATTCTGTTTCCTAAAGGAATGC
Organism: Nemertoderma westbladi; assembly: GCA_032718475.1. Lineage (NCBI taxonomy): Eukaryota > Metazoa > Xenacoelomorpha > Nemertodermatida > Nemertodermatidae > Nemertoderma > Nemertoderma westbladi. The sequence continues at coordinate 5,071 of JAUCBJ010000859.1, read as the reverse complement.
CTGTTCACCACCATGGGTGATCTTCCACAGTAAACCCTTCCACTCTGTTTCCTAAAGGAATGCCTGTTCACCGCCATGGGTGATCTTCCACAGTAAACCCTTCCACTCTGTTTCCTAAAGGAATGCCTGTTCACCGCCATGGGTGATCTTCCACAGTAAACCCTTCCATTCTGTTTCCTAAAGGAATGCCTGTTCACCGCCATGGCTGATCTTCCACAGTATTCCCTTCCATTCTGTTTCCTAAAGGAATGCCTGTTCACCACCATGGCTGATCTTCCACAGTAAACCCTTCTACTCTGTTTCCTAAAGGAATGCCTGTTCACCGCCATGGCTGATCTTCCACAGTAAACCCTTCCACTCTTTTTCCTAAAGGAATGCCTGTTCACCACCATGGGTGATCTTCCACAGTAAACCCTTCCACTCTGTTTCCTAAAGGAATGCCTGTTCACCGCCATGGGTGATCTTCCACAGTATTCCCTTCCATTCTGTTTCCTAAAGGAATGCCTGTTCACCACCATGGCTGATCTTCCACAGTAAACCCTTCCACTCTGTTTCCTAAAGGAATGCCTGTTCACCACCATGAGTGATCTTCCACAGTAAACCCTTCCAACTCTGTTTCCTAAAGGAATGCCTGTTCACCACCATGGCTGATCTTCCACAGTAAACCCTTCCACTCTGTTTCCTAAAGGAATGCCTGTTCTCCACCATGGGTGATCTTCCACAGTAAACCCCTTCCACTCTGTTTCCTAAAGGAATGCCTGTTCACCGCCATGGCTGATCTTCCACAGTAAACCCTTCCACTCTGTTTCCTAAAGGAATGCCTGTTCACCGCCATGGCTGATCTTCCACAGTAAACCCTTCCACTCTGTTTCCTAAAGGAATGCCTGTTCTCCACCATGGGTGATCTTCCACAGTAAACCCCTTCCACTCTGTTTCCTAAAGGAATGCCTGTTCACCGCCATGGCTGATCTTCCACAGTAAACCCTTCCACTCTGTTTCCTAAAGGAATGCCTGTTCACCGCCATGGCTGATCTTCCACAGTAAACCCTTCCACTCTGTTTCCTAAAGGAATGCCTGTTCTCCACCATGGGTGATCTTCCACAGTAAACCCCTTCCACTCTGTTTCCTAAAGGAATGCCTGTTCACCGCCATGGCTGATCTTCCACAGTAAACCCTTCCACTCTGTTTCCTAAAGGAATGCCTGTTCACCCCCATGGCTGATCTTCCACAGTAAACCCTTCCACTCTGTTTCCTAAAGGAATGCCTGTTCACCCCCATGGCTGATCTTCCACAGTAAACCCTTCCACTCTGTTTCCTAAAGGAATGCCTGTTCACCCCCATGGCTGATCTTCCACAGTAAACCCTTCCACTCTGTTTCCTAAAGGAATGCCTGTTCACCCCCATGGCTGATCTTCCACAGTAAACCCTTCCACTCTGTTTCCTAAAGGAATGCCTGTTCACCCCCATGGCTGATCTTCCACAGTAAACCCTTCCACTCTGTTTCCTAAAGGAATGCCTGTTCACCCCCATGGCTGATCTTCCACAGTAAACCCTTCCACTCTGTTTCCTAAAGGAATGCCTGTTCACCCCCATGGCTGATCTTCCACAGTAAACCCTTCCACTCTGTTTCCTAAAGGAATGCCTGTTCACCGCCATGGCTGATCTTCCACAGTAAACCCTTCCACTCTGTTTCCTAAAGGAATGCCTGTTCACCCCCATGGCTGATCTTCCACAGTAAACCCTTCCACTCTGTTTCCTAAAGGAATGCCTGTTCACCCCCATGGCTGATCTTCCACAGTAAACCCTTCCACTCTGTTTCCTAAAGGAATGCCTGTTCACCCCCATGGCTGATCTTCCACAGTAAACCCTTCCACTCTGTTTCCTAAAGGAATGCCTGTTCACCCCCATGGCTGATCTTCCACAGTAAACCCTTCCACTCTGTTTCCTAAAGGAATGCCTGTTCACCCCCATGGCTGATCTTCCACAGTAAACCCTTCCACTCTGTTTCCTAAAGGAATGCCTGTTCACCGCCATGGCTGATCTTCCACAGTAAACCCTTCCACTCTGTTTCCTAAAGGAATGCCTGTTCACCCCCATGGCTGATCTTCCACAGTAAACCCTTCCACTCTGTTTCCTAAAGGAATGCCTGTTCACCCCCATGGCTGATCTTCCACAGTAAACCCTTCCACTCTGTTTCCTAAAGGAATGCCTGTTCACCCCCATGGCTGATCTTCCACAGTAAACCCTTCCACTCTGTTTCCTAAAGGAATGCCTGTTCACCCCCATGGCTGATCTTCCACAGTAAACCCTTCCACTCTGTTTCCTAAAGGAATGCCTGTTCACCACCATGGCTGATCTTCCACAGTAAACCCTTCCACTCTGTTTCCTAAAGGAATGCCTGTTCACCGCCATGGCTGATCTTCCACAGTAAACCCTTCCACTCTGTTTCCTAAAGGAATGCCTGTTCACCGCCATGGCTGATCTTCCACAGTAAACCCTTCCACTCTGTTTCCTAAAGGAATGCCTGTTCACCGCCATGGCTGATCTTCCACAGTAAACCCTTCCACTCTGTTTCCTAAAGGAATGCCTGTTCACCGCCATGGCTGATCTTCCACAGTAAACCCTTCCACTCTGTTTCCTAAAGGAATGCCTGTTCACCCCCATGGCTGATCTTCCACAGTAAACCCTTCCACTCTGTTTCCTAAAGGAATGCCTGTTCACCGCCATGGCTGATCTTCCACAGTAAACCCTTCCACTCTGTTTCCTAAAGGAATGCCTGTTCACCCCCATGGCTGATCTTCCACAGTAAACCCTTCCACTCTGTTTCCTAAAGGAATGCCTGTTCACCGCCATGGCTGATCTTCCACAGTAAACCCTTCCACTCTGTTTCCTAAAGGAATGCCTGTTCACCGCCATGGCTGATCTTCCACAGTAAACCCTTCCACTCTGTTTCCTAAAGGAATGCCTGTTCACCCCCATGGCTGATCTTCCACAGTAAACCCTTCCACTCTGTTTCCTAAAGGAATGCCTGTTCACCGCCATGGCTGATCTTCCACAGTAAACCCTTCCACTCTGTTTCCTAAAGGAATGCCTGTTCACCCCCATGGCTGATCTTCCACAGTAAACCCTTCCACTCTGTTTCCTAAAGGAATGCCTGTTCACCGCCATGGCTGATCTTCCACAGTAAACCCTTCCACTCTGTTTCCTAAAGGAATGCCTGTTCACCCCCATGGCTGATCTTCCACAGTAAACCCTTCCACTCTGTTTCCTAAAGGAATGCCTGTTCACCGCCATGGCTGATCTTCCACAGTAAACCCTTCCACTCTGTTTCCTAAAGGAATGCCTGTTCACCCCCATGGCTGATCTTCCACAGTAAACCCTTCCACTCTGTTTCCTAAAGGAATGCCTGTTCACCCCCATGGCTGATCTTCCACAGTAAACCCTTCCACTCTGTTTCCTAAAGGAATGCCTGTTCACCCCCATGGCTGATCTTCCACAGTAAACCCTTCCACTCTGTTTCCTAAAGGAATGCCTGTTCACCCCCATGGCTGATCTTCCACAGTAAACCCTTCCACTCTGTTTCCTAAAGGAATGCCTGTTCACCACCATGGCTGATCTTCCACAGTAAACCCTTCCACTCTGTTTCCTAAAGGAATGCCTGTTCACCGCCATGGCTGATCTTCCACAGTAAACCCTTCCACTCTGTTTCCTAAAGGAATGCCTGTTCACCGCCATGGCTGATCTTCCACAGTAAACCCTTCCACTCTGTTTCCTAAAGGAATGCCTGTTCACCGCCATGGCTGATCTTCCACAGTAAACCCTTCCATTCTGTTTCCTAAAGGAATGCCTGTTCACCGCCATGGCTGATCTTCCACAGTAAACCCTTCCATTCTGTTTCCTAAAGGAATGCCTGTTCACCGCCATGGCTGATCTTCCACAGTAAACCCTTCCATTCTGTTTCCTAAAGGAATGCCTGTTCACCGCCATGGCTGATCTTCCACAGTAAATCATTCCAGTTTGTTTCCCAAGTTACCATGGTTCCTTTGTCGACCTTTTCGATAAAGGAACCAGTCCGTTTATAGACGAAATTCGAATCACTTACCGTTTGTAATTCACGTACTGCATAAGACATGACATCTTCGTACATGGGTGCCAAACTCTCTGTCATTATGTAATATCCCGGATTTAACAATGTGTTTCCGTTGTTAGTGTCGCCTATGTTACTGTAAAAAAAAAAATCATCTATAAAATCGTATAATCATTATATAATCATATAATCTGTAATAACTATTTACAAACTAAAAGTAGCACTTTACAGTGTGATGATCCGAGTGGCTTTGTTACACGAACGAACGTTAGTGAGTGAGTGAAAATAAAGCCACGAGGATCAGAACACTGTAAAGTACTTTGCAACAAGTATGTATGTAGTTTTATTCCAAAATTGTAACATTACGAAATGATTGTATATATATTATAAGTGATAGAAACTGCACAAATTAAATTAGTTGCTGTATAAATAAATGTAAAAATGACATAAATTATGTTATAAATAAGTTAGCTTATATTTATGGTGGCGTTTGGAGCCATGTTAATAGTTTATAGCTACTGGTTATCAATAGCTATCGGTCCGTAATGCAGTAGGCCTATTTGGCTGTCACGAAAATTTCCCCCTAAGTACTCTGCGTTGATACCACTGCTT